>JAEIFU010003193.1:0-31725 GCA_018904235.1 Lordiphosa stackelbergi | reverse complement strand
TCGAAAATACAATCAAGTATGTAAAACATCCAAACTCTTTAAGGCATTTTCCACTTGCATATTTTCCAACACCTTAAAAAATGAAAATTCAGTATGCAATTATGTAATCTCTGCAAAATGTTAAATTTCGTAGAAATACAAAAAATGATTTTCCAAAAAAAAAAAACCGTCAACTTTCTAACATGGTCAGACGACCATGGTTTCCTGGAGCACTGAGAGCTCTGCATGGGGCTTTCCTTGAATTTCCTTTTTTGCGCATTATCGCGCGCTCCAAAACTCACTTAACAGGCGGACGGCTGGCAGAGGCAGCCTCCGCTGCAGTTTCCCTCCTTCATTGTCATTGCAAAGTCGTCGGCCCGACTGCATTTCCCACTCAAGACAACATTTCATAAAGTTTATTAAACTTTAACCAAATTGTTAAAGCGTCGATTTGCTGCTGCGTTCCCGCCTACCCACCCCCTGCCATGGCCCATTCACTTTTAGTGTTGGCAGCCAGCTGGCTGTAGGCGCCGCAAACGAGTCCATCAGCAACAACCACAACAACAACATCAAACGGGCAATGGACAAGGTGGAGACCTGCTTGAAACATTTTCCTTGAATGCATTACCATAGATTCGCATTTCAGTTTGCGTGCATCGCACGCAAATTAATATTCATAGGCAACAACTGTCAAAAGTAAAATCTATTAAGCGTTTATATCCTGAACAGTGAGCAAGTGGAGAAATTGGACAAAAAAAATTCATGAATTGAAGCTTATGTAATTGCTGTAATTTAAATATTTGATTTTTATAGCTAATGTAGGGAGTATCGAATTAGCCTGGGAATAGAATGGTAGAATTGACGACTGTAAAATTTATACCATTTTGCAATTATTATCTCAGATATTTATTAATTACTACTTTAATTAAATAAATACAAAAACGATTTTCCAAATCTAAAACAAAAACCGAAAAGCGTTCGGCCACTGCGAGGGAGGCCAATTGCTAACCTACGCTGACGACGCATATATAACATTGTTGATGCGTTCAAATTTGCAAGAGACATAGGAAAGAGAGAGACATTCATATATGAAGTTGTTGTAGGTCCGCACGCGCCAACAACGAAACCTTGGCTCGGAAAGAAGGAGGTGAGAGAATGCATATGTATTTCATGCAGCCTCAACGCATGCGTGAAAGCTATACGCCAGCTATCACTTCACGTAAAACAGCAACGAATAGTCGGCGTGCGAAATGGGCTGGGCACCCCTGTCCTATAGTCTCTGATACCCATTTTACCCATTTTTTAATGGTTACAGGATATTCACATATCTGAACCTACAATACCCAACTATTTCTGCACGTATTAATTTGACAATAGCGCTAGGGGTTATTTCTGTATTGTTATTATACCTTTTTGATCTATGCTTAAATTGTGGCCTTTCCATATTTTCAGGATTTTTGATTCACTATATTGTCCCTGTTTCAGAAACAAGACGGGGTTTGAATTGTATGGACTAAGCTTAAAAGTATTAGTTTAATTTTAATGGATTTAGATTACTTTCTAAAATGTCTCGATATTGATTTGATAAATATATGAGCAAGAAGAACTAAGAATATTGTTTATTTTTTTAGTATTTTAAGTATTTTTATTTAACGATTTTTTGAAGGTTGAATCTGGATTAGTTCTGTACTATTTCGGCCTAGAAGTAAGGTCTAAAAGTTCTTAAAATATTGTAGCAAACCTGGGCCTCGACTCCGTAAATTAGATCTCTGGAACCGCAGTCGATACTGAGGGCAGTGTGAAGTATGTGTGATCGATTGATCGATGACGGACGATGACGATTGATCTGTAACTATAACCTCTCTCTACTTTTTCCAATCGTGCCCAGAATAAATATGCTTATAAAGAATTGTCAAAATTTTTAAAAATTAATTGCCGGACTCCCTTTCTTTGGATGAATTTCAACTACAAATTGACGGAGTACATTCTGCTTCCCAGGGGGTGACTTTGCCCCTATCACCTAACAACGACTAGTTCTGCTCGACCAACCCACCAAGGCGACCAACTACACAACTCGATCCAAATTTTGCTACAAGATACTTGAAGTATCCAAAATGGTACGGGTCAAAGTTTGCACGAAAAAGTTAAGATTTATTCGTTGAAAAACCACTCCACAAACCAAATATTTACCGAAACTTCTTCAGAGTTGAATAAATGTTGACGTTGTGTTCAGGACTATGAAACGTTGGTTCTTAGAATTTGATAGGGGACGTCTATTTAGGGGTCGCGTTAGCTAATGATATTAGTTTTTAAAATTATAAACTGATCGAACTGTAATATTTCAAAGACCTAAGAAAGCTCTTCGTGAAGTATCAAGAGAATGAACCATTGATCTAGATCAACTAAAATCTGAATCAATAGATCGAGTTCAGAGTTGAATTACAGAAATATTTGAACAGACATTGAGTGCTATCTATAGTTGGATATAAGTTAAAGCAGGTGTGCCCAAGCATTCGTTGTCGTTGCAAATGAATATCGCGTAAATGGGTTACGCATGCCATAAGACTACATCAGCGATTGTCACCGGATGCCCCCAGAGGCCGAAGACATTTCGGTACTTACACATACACGAGCCGAACGCATGCCGAGGCTGAGGCCATGAGAGTAAACAGGCCTTCAGTCGCTGGCTAGCCTTTGATGCGGTCTGATGTTGGTCGCGCTTTACTTTCGCAAAAGAACAAACTCTTACTTCGCTGGACTATATAGAACAGGGGCGCCCTTGCCCATTCCGCAAGACACGCATGTGTTGTTGTGCTACGCAAAGAAATAGATTGTGCGTATAGGTTTAGCGCACGCCATAAGCCTTCATAAAGCAAAACAAAAACGTCGTTTGTTGTTCCGCGTACAGACCTGCAACAACAACATCATAAGTGCCTCTTTTCTCTCTCTCTCCGATGTCTCTCGCAAACTCGAATGCAACAACAAATTGCTTATGCGTACGGCCGAACGGTTTTCGCTATCGAGGCAGATCTGCGTAGCAACGACCACTCACACACACAAACAAAAATCGGTTTTCTCTTTCTATTTCGTATTGTTTTTGTTGCTTGAAATATATTTTATGCATTTGTATTGGCTTTGACGCGCTGGGGAGCTGATTCTGGGCACCCCTGATATAGAACAACAGCAAATTCATATGCATTCTCTCCTCTCTTTCCTTCCGGGCGAAGGTTTTATTGTTGCCGACGCATACATTTGGCTTTTGTAGAGCAGGGTTCCCCAAGTGACTGTGTCAATCTCTCTAACACACAGTGAAGCGTGACTTCGGCAAGCATTTGGTGTGAATTGACGAGTATGTTCGTGCCCCAGGGGATATGGATGTGGAACTCTTTCGTAGAGCAACAACAACTTTAAATGTGTTTTCTTTTCTCGTTCTCTCCGAGTGAAGGCTTTGTTGTAAACTGCGAGTGCATCAGACATCAGTAGCAAACACATACACACAAACAGTAGGGTTCTCTTTCTATTTCTTGTGGTTGTTTTTGCTTGAGATATATTTTCTTTATTTGTATTGGTGGTCCACGCGGCCGTAAGCTTATACTGGGCAACCCAGATTTAAAGTTCCAAAAATAGAAATATATAGTAATTGCAGACAACAGTGAAACAGAGACTCTGTGTGTCATTTTTGCATTTTGAGTAAGAACACATCTAACACTAAGCCACTGAACCATTATTCTTAATTTGAAAATCTCTTTGCTCTGTTGATATTTTTTTTTTGGATTTTCTGATTGAGTTCAAGCAGCTATTGTCAACTCTAGCATATCAGCATTAATTCAATTTGAATCTAACCCGTTTAGTATTCAATTTCAAAAGACTTTACAAGTGGCTGAAACTCTTTTTGTTACTCCAACTCTCTGACTGGGCCATTTGTAACATTTCATTTCCATTATCTGCTCGCACTTCGTATTGTTGTGCATTGGCTGGGCTGGTGTTGGTATGTGTGCTGCCTGGTTGGCTTTGGTCATTAAGAAATTGTTACAAATTATTTGTGGCGTGCAAAAGTTGGCTGGTGGCTGATGCCGTTTGCAACATTTGCCTTAATGCGATTTGCATTGAAAATTGGCACAAAAGTCGAACTGTGGGTTGGGTACACTAGTATTTGTCTGGGGCTGGGCTCAACAAGGTTGAGCTGAATGGGGTACTGTTCACCTGCATCATGTTGGTTCGCCCCAAAATAAATCACCGAAATATATTTGCCAAAGCCTTTTAAGGTGTGAATTATTTTTTGTTCAAACTTTTTGCATTATTTTGAGGTCACTTGATATGATCAAAATTGGGTCGATGTGCGTGCCACAGACTTTATAAATTGATAAATACGTTTGGAGCTAAATTTCTTAATCAAATTAGAGTTGAATGCATCTAGTTTTCATTTTTGCCAAAGACACTTTGGTATTTTTTAATGAAAGTTACAATTGCTGATTGGTTTAGTTACAAGTTTTTTTCTATGGAAAGCCACAATTGACACGCCCCCAAAATTCAAAGAAACCAGCACCAAACCGCAATTTTATTTGTAGCTACTGGCGAATTATTTGCGCATTCATTTCGAAATCAAAACTCAAATAAAAAAAGGAAATGTGGCAATAGTTTAGTTCAGCATAAATATGTCAAATATTTCAGATTTTCGTTTTCAATTGCTGGTCATAGAATATGGAATCTACATAAACAACTTTCAATGCAAATACATACATACATATACATGCTATAGCATTAACTTCAAGCATTCAGTAACTGATGGCAAAAAATGCGGTTAATGTGGTTTTAGATGGGCTATGCCAGTTGTTGTTTTTGTTACATAGTGATATTGTCGCTGGTTAAGGTAACTCAAGTGCACTTGTGCATTTTCCTTATTAAGATGAAATGCCCATTGACGGTTTTGTGATTTGATTTATGGCATTTTTTTAACGGTGTGAAAAACAATGCTTGATTGAAGGAATACTATGCCCGAGCATAAGTGAAAGGGGTCTTGGTATACTGCAAACTTTAACAGTACAACAACATTGGCTAGAATAATAAAAAAGCCATTAGCTAACCATTTGAAAGTTGTCGCCACAACGATTTATATTCTAGATATTAGTCATTCGAATGCTGAGATTTGAATTAACCTTTCTGGTAACGAAGTATAATCAGAAAAATAGACGATTGAAATGGAAATTATAGCGTTTTATGATTAAAATTTGAAGTAAGTAAAATTGGTGTTTGAGGTAAAATTGATATCCTTGCGGTTTCAGTCCGCATAAGGCTTCTACAGTATTTTCTCTATAAAAAATGGTGTTAAATCAACACGCGATATTCTGTTTATTTGTCATGTTTAGCCAACTATGGAAAAGACCGTCACAAAACACAACTTTACTCCCAAATGTATACAAGTTTTGGTACCATTCTTATGAAAGCTTGTTCTTTAAGTGAACAATAAAAATTCTTTGGAAATATAGTTCCAATTTTGTGCTAAACCGGGGACTTATCGAATGTAAATATACAAGAACTAAATACACAGAAAATCTGAGATATCCGGACTAAAACCAATCATAAACGATTTCAGAAGACGTAGGCGTTTTGTGTGGAACCCTCCCCTTTACTTTTGATTCTATTTGTTAACTTGCCCATAGGATGCTTTGCAAAAATATAACAGTAGGTTAGTCATTCGTATTGAACTGTAATGAAAATTTTCAACCACATATTGCATTGCATACCTTTTGGTAGTGGACAATTTTGACATTACAAAAATAAGCATTTAAAAATTTTTTTTTAAAATTTTGAGATATTTTTTTTAAAGTTAAGGAGTAATACTTTCTGATAAAATCAACGAGAGTCCAAACTACAGTCCACACAACAGGCTTGTAAAAAGGTTTAAAATTAAAATTTTGACGTGATGGTTCTGAACACAGATTCTCGTTCAGCACACAAATATCATCTACAATCACCAACAAACCCTCAATATAATGGACCTTGTTTCATAATGTAATCATACTTGATTAAACTGAGCTCGATTTTCAAACTTTATCCAATACGTTACAGGAATTGCTTCTAAAATGCCTTAGATTGTCTTAAGCTCGATATTCAAAGTCATTTTGATCACAAAAAAGACTTTCTACAAATAATCTACTGTTGCAGATATCGAGCTGAAACTTGGTATTTTTGATAAATATAACATTCTAAATACTAAAACCAATTTTTACGTTAATTTGACCAACGCCTACCCCGACCGCCCTTATATGGCAACGTTGCGTATACGTGATCTATAAACAAAGTTTTGAGAACTGTGAATAAAAAGTTAAAATTTGAATTAAAAATTAATTTCTAGTAATTTATAGTAAAATGTTAAGCGTACATTCCCTTAGTTGGCCAAATATCCAGTTTTTAGGAGCAGAGTTGGCACCATACGTCAAGCAGCGTTGCAGAGACAGATTTCAAGCTCATCATCAAGTTTAAAGAACTGCAAAAGCCACAAAATGCCGCAAATAGGATAACTTTTATGTTTTAATACACACTATCTTCTTTATTTTGACATACATTACAAAACGCACAAACACGCACAAGTTTAGTTTTACTCCACAGAAGACTTGCACCTTGATTAATTCTCTGTTAAGGGACTACATGAAACAACACACTTTAATGAAACATATTGAATGTTATCACAAAATGATTCCATTTATTCATTCTACATATCCTGGCCTTTATTATCCATAATTTGCCATAATTTTTTGTGCAACTTTACACGACGTGCAAGTCCACAAAGTTAACAAATATTTGACGCCAATTTTATCGCAACAATCACTGCACTCAACATCTGACTTTGATAATCGATAACAATTTTAGGGTTGCTAAAAAATCGAAAATAGTTTTCGATTCTTTGTACATAGACTTTGAAGTTTTAAAGTGTGCTATTAAAAAGATTTTGTTTCCATGAAATTGACTTTTCGAGCGTTTAGCGACTTTTATAAATCAAGTTCGGAGTCGTTAAAAACAGGTCACACACAACACCACAAAGGAGGCTGGTCAAGAACCCCGGTTTTATTTGTACAAGACATCAAGGTCCCCTGGTTCGAACCTGTTGGAAAGTCTAAGGTTTGCTTCTTGAACCGGTTCCTTTACTTAGCGAACCTAAGGTTTTGGTTGCACACTTGGTCAAAAATTAAGACATATTTTGGAAAGAAATCGAGAAGAGCCCTTTCTGGTCTTGGGAGCTAAATTTTGCATTTTTTTAAATTGTGGAAAGAAATCGGAAGAGATTTTGTAATTCTCTTTTGTGTATTTGAGTGTACAATTCAATTCAAAAAATACAAAATTGAAAATTTGTGAATGATGGCTGTTTAAAAGTTCCGGGTTGTGCATTTGAATGCCTTTATCATGTTTGTCCGTAGCAGAAGTGTGGAAACAAAATTGATTTTGAAAAAATTGCGTCCTTTTAAAAACGAAAAAATCTATTTTTGATTTTTTTTGGTGTAGTGAAAACCAGTCACGTTTTTTCTGCTAAAACGATCATCATCAAAATCGGTTTGGTAGAACTTGAAAAACGTGGGCACCACTTTGAAAATCGTGGTTTCGAGAAAAACGCGTTCAAAGTTTGAAGTAATGTGAAAATGACTTGTATTTGTGAAGACATTGGTCGACAAAAAAGGCTATATCTTCTTAAGTATTTCGAATTTTGAAAAATCCTTTTGGGATAATTTTTTTAATATCTAAGCTAAAAAATAAAAAAATTGTTGAAAAAAATTTTTCTAGACCAGAAGAGGGCCTTAAAAAGGTTATTGGAATTTACCTCATTCCTTATACGTTCTATACAACGCCTTAAAAACAAGAATGCTCCGAATTCGATATTTATAATTTCTGGAAAGACTGACTAAAGCTATTCTGTGAACCAAACATTTTTTCAAGCAGGGGGGACAGGTTCGTACCCAGGTTCGGGAAACAATTTAAAAGGTTCAGTTCTGGCACTCAAAAATCCGAATCTATAACTGGTTTAACGGGAGTTCCGAGGCACAAAGTCAAACAGCCGATACCAAATACGCAGCGCTAAGTTGACAGGCCCCTACTCTAGTACAGTGGTGCCCAAACACCTATCAAGCGCGCTTGGGTGCCAGCAGCGAAACACAGTAAACGTCCATTTGGCTATTGATGAAATTACAATTCAAAATGAAAATAAATTTGTACATTTTAAGGTGAGAGGGAAGATTTTTAAAGAGGCAGCAGCAACTCAGCGGCTTGGAGTAAGTGTAAGCGAAAATTTTGTCAAATTGACACAAAGGTCAGATTTGCACTTTTTGGGGTTTCACAAAAATTCAATTTTCATATACTTGTTCTTATAAGTGACTACAACAGTTCATCTAATTCTTCGTGTTTCTCGAAATCATTAAAATCAGCTAAAAATATGCTTTACAAAATCAAAAAGTTAGTTAAAGTGAGAGAGAGCTTTGTGTGCTGTTTAATTGGCAAACAAAAGGAGAGCTCTGACATACTTTATCGACCGCTGGCCAGCGACTGAAAAGCTGATTGAGCTAAAGCAAAACAACATAAATTAATTTTAAAGAGAGCTACATAGCGCTATCTGGAACATAAACTAAAAATACAGTAAACTAAGTATTTAGGGTCGATTTTATATCTTCTACATAGAACAGTGGTGCTCAAACTTACATTATGGCCAAGCTAAATGCGCTTGCGTAAAGAAAAGGTAAACGGTCAGTAGACGTCAGACCTATGGAAAGCACTGGCATTTTGGGCACCACTGCTCTAGTAACAGAGAGATTTTATCTGAAACTATTTTGCTTAATCGTTTTTTTTATGCGATGCTGATTATTTGGTTTTTCTGGGATTCGTACTTGAAATGAGCTTTTCGGATTGATACACGATTTTAGGATTGTTTCAAGTCTTTCGTAATTGATTCAAGTACAATCAAGTATGAACGCAGAGATCTTATTGATGGTAAAAGATAAGGTTTGACTTGTATGGGACATAAACTTCTTATACTTGCCGGCAGATCAAATTTCTGATATGTTCGCCCCATCTAACACTGTTTTGTAGATAGATGGTTCGTACCTTTTAAGCATATATAGTTAACAGTATTATTTATCGATTAGTCAAAGAAATGATGAAAATCTGATGAACGATAGTAGAGTTATAAGGAAAACCAACAATTATGATGGGCCCCAACATCGATGGGCAGCAGGCTTCTTTGCCACTTTGTGTGTCTTCTAACTTAAATTGATTAGATATATACAAACTTTGGGGGAACAGAGTATGTTATAGTCGGTCTTGACCAACTTTCTTACTTGTTCTTACTAGAAAATTGGATACAAATTTTTATTTATTTTCCAAATTTTTGGTGTTGGTTTTTGGTTCTGGGTTAGGATTAGTAAAAATTGTGAACTCAAAATATTGGTAACGATAGCCGTTGCCGTCTTTGTTCAAAAAACCAGCAGCTAAATCTGTTGTTTAACTACCAACATCTTGCCCACTTGACTTGATTACCTTTCAATTTTTTCTTTAAAGTGGCTTAATAGCCAGGATTGTGTCCGTGTACGATTGGTTAAAACACTGATTTCGAGCCGTTACCGTTGTTAACGGCAAATTGAATGTTCGCCCATTCGTGGGTCGATGAGCTCTTTCATTTGCATGCCATAAATTGCTGCAACAGCCGTAGCAGCAGCTTCTCCTTTAAATTGTTAACCATTTTTGGGTTATTGCCCGAGCTGTTTAAGTCAAGTAGGCAGCATCATATTGGCAGACAAGTGAAACCGTTTATGTTAAATTGTGCGAAAAAAAACTGTCCATTTTTGGTCATTAGATGGTCCAGAAACAAAATGATGAGAAAACTTTCACACTGTTTTTATGTCTTGGTACTAAGAATAAAGTGTAAGTTAAAACTCTTTCTTACTTCATTAGGCACATTTGTGCCTTATTATTTTGTTGGATGAGCTCAACTTTATTTGATGTGGGTAGGCAATTATTTTTTTGTTTCGTTCAAATATCAACCATAAACAAATCAAAATGCTAATTACGCCGGTAAAAATAAACCAGCATAAATCAAGATTCGCCAGCCACAAAAAACTGTAAAAAAAAAAACAAAATGGTTATCTGTAGGCGAGGCATCGATAGACATCGACGAATGGAAATTTGCTTTAAGATTTATGGCCATATTGTAAATTGGCCAGCGCATTTTCAAGTTCAATGCAATGGGAAATTTTCAATTAAGGTAAAAATTTCGCCAAAAAGTAGAAAAAAGAAATTGCCTTGGCCACCACCACTTGAAAGCAAGTCACCGCCTTGGACAAACAGATAAACAGAGGAAGCGACAGTTAGACATTTCAGACAGAGACGAAGATGGTTGTCAACGATCCAAGCCAGCAACCTACGCTATGTTTCGTACACTTGACCGGCTAATGGCTTTTTTGCGTTTCATTGAAGAAATCAGCAAAAGTTGGCTGCTTGAACATATATATATATGTATTTTTGTACAATTTGGCAGCTTGTTGAAAGTGAAATGTGTGAAAACGGCTAATTAAATGCACGGACAACTTCATCTCTTTATCTTTCTCTGTTTCTTTAGCCGTGTACTGACCTCTTGTTGATGCCTAGATCACGTCTTTTTTTGGGTTTCTCTGCTGGCTCAAGACCTATTTAATTATGAAATTTTGAAATACTGGCCAGCAGGCAAAGTCATTTCCGACCAAGTTTATTGAGTGATTTTTCGGTTAGTTTATTTTCGTTTGTCTTTGAATTTAAAATGTTGCTAACAAAATGCTCAGCACGTAGCAGTAATTACCCATTAAGTTTGCGGCTTAAGTCTTTTGTTTTATGACTAATTTAAGCAAGAATGTTTACATTAAAGTTTTCATTAAGCTTAGTCCATTGAAATTGATATTTAAATTCAACTAGCATAAACACGCTATACTTGAATCAAATGCAATCAGAGTTAAAACGATTACAAAGTATCCCTAATACTAGTTTTTTATCAGTAAACCCGACAGGGTTTCTCGGACTTTGATCAAAAGTTAAGTTTGTTCAACTTTCTGGCTCATCTTTTGCTATTCATAGGCAAATTTCTAAAAACAAAAAAAAGCTAATTCTCAGTTATTGATAAATTGACCAACAAAATCTAAATAATTTATTCCAACCAATTGGAAAGGCCAAAATTTCTAAAATGAAAAAAAAATCGTATTTAAATGCAGACTAAAATTTTGTAACAAAAAAATAAAATCGTAATCCGCATTTATCATAGCAGCCAACAAAACAACATAAACAACTGCAGAATTCCAGCACAGTTGGCCAAAAACAGGTTTCACACAAAATCTATTTGAACTGTGCCAAATTTTTAAGAATTCGTTAAAGAATTACACAAGAATTTTAAATTGCCAAAGCTTTGGTTTTAATCAGATGCTGCGCAGTTTTATGCTAACTCCAATTGGGTCTTCCAATGCTGCTGCTGCCTGCATAAATAGTCAGGGAGAGAAGTTCGTTGACTTGGCTGGCATTTAATACAATTTCATGGTCGGGAGTTTATAACTGTGCCTTCTGCTCTTCGAGAGATACAATTAAAAGGTAGAATGACAAGACTTTGTAGCGTTCATAAATCTATCTAATAAACAAATACTCATTAGAGTGTTTTGATGGCCTTCTCCTAATTTGTCATTCATTAAACGTAGTTGTTGTCATTTTTTTAATAAACGTTTATTATTTTAGGGGATTATTGATTTCAATTCATTAGAATAATTTAATTTAAGAATGCAATTTGTTATTATAAATATTTGTTTAGGTAATGAGCGAATGATGTAATAAATTAGTTTTAGAGGTATAAAAGTTACTTAAAATTTCATTATATTTTGCAAAGTAAAAACCAGATTCAAATTAAATAATAACTTTATACTAACTTTCTTTCACCCAACTTAAGCGTTGAAGAAATCCCAAGCAAAGTTAATGTTTTTCTAACTAGGCGAGAAGGCTCTAAGGCTTTTTGTATCTCATATCATGGTGTGGCCATTATTTTATATACTTAATTTTGCTGATTTGTTGATTTCATATTAAATACAATTCAAAAATCTTTTGTCTCTGGTCTCACGTAAACTAACATGAAGTTGTTTCAAATGTACTAAAGATTTTGAATCTGTCGTATGTTTAAAAATTTGTTTTTTCCAGCACCGCGGAAACTAAAAATTCCTGTCAAACTTCATATAAAAAAAACTGTGGCAGGAATTTTTAGTTTACCTTTTCGTTGCTTGTGTATCCAGCAACACAAACGTAATCCACAGTTTCTTATCGATAGTTGGCATATCGATAGCGTGTGTGGATGGAGAGAACAGCTGATACACAGCGCAGGAATATATTGCCAACAATTATTTTGGATGTGATGAGCGAACACTTTGGGTGGAATGCTTTTATATTGTTTTATTATGAGCTGTCATCTGGCTGGGGAACCATCAGCGTGCAAAGATTGCTAGGGGATGGTGCCAAATGCACACTTATGCCAAATTGATGAGGCCGCCAGAGGGACGCTGTCCATAGACACAAATGTCAGAGAGATGTCGTCGTTTAAGACGTCTCTTAATCTGTGTGTCGCCTGATCATAGGCAAATCTATTGGAGTGGTGCACCAATTGGTCATTATTCCTGCTGATGTGCATATTGATTTGGGCTCATAAATGCAAAGCGTCCACATCGCGGTATATATGTATGTAGTTGTATGCCCCACAAAGAAGACTCTAGTTTCTTGAGGGCAGTGGATCATGCCGTACCCCATAACGGGATCGGCCAGATAAACTGCCACTAGGACTACGAAGCCAATGGAGCTCCAATGCCGTAGCCACTGCCCGAGTCACATGGACTGTCCTGGTCAACCGGCGGTCCAGAGACATACGTATTGTATTGGCTATGTTCCAGCGGTTCGCCTATCGACCAAAACCACGAATGAATTTAGACATCCTACGATGATTGGCGTACAACCAATTTGAAGATGACCGCATTATAAAGTACTCCAGTGGGACACATTGCAAAGTGTCATGCTCAGCCTTCGTCCTATCATCCCCAAGTATAAAGTATGTAGCACATACTCCGAGCAGCATGCTTCCTCCAGAAAATATAATTTTTAGTTTTTAAATTAATTTAAATTCAAATAGTTAACAGTGCGTAACAGCTGGTTGATCAGAGTGACCTTGCAGCTTTTAGGTGCATGGTCAGACTGTTTTAGTTATGTTCCACACACACAAGAAATAAATAGCAAATTCCTGGCAGGAATTTTCCGCAGTGCTGGATACAATTAATATTCTGTACCATGTCCATCTTCTGATGAAATTGAATTTTTCGCAAAGAAGCAAGAAAATAATGAAAATGTGACATTTATCAAACCGGTGAAGGACTTCATTGATTTTTTCTCGAAATTCAAAGATTGTTTTAAATTTCTCATGTATTATAGCTTTCGATAAATGATCATTGTAAAGAACTTAAAAGTATCACATTTCTTGTATTGGCTCTTCCTGAGTCAAAAGTATTCAACCAAAAAGCCAGTATTAATAAAAGTCAAATAAAATACTCTAATATTATAAGTAAAATAACAAAACTCCTAAACGTCTATTGTTGCGCGCGCGACTCTTGCAACTGAAAGAAAGAAATAAACAAACATGTTTGATTGATTCTGCAATGTTGAGCTTACAACTGAATTTTAAGGATCAAACCAGTGCATGTTGTGCCTAGCAAGGTCAGCCTTAAGTTCTGCCTTCTGTTCATCATTCAGCCATATGTGTGCATGTGTGCGCGCGCCCTTAATGATTAAAATTTTGAATTAATTTCCAATTTAATGTTGTCCGAATTAGCGATAAAACAATATTATTCCTGAAGAAGAAGAAGAATTGAACCCACTGGAGTGAACCACTTCCGATTTTTAGAAGGTTTGCAGCCCTGGTTTCACACAATTATGGTGAGTTTGATCAAAATCGGATGAATATTTCGAATAGCTGCCATATATAAAATGGCGGGCATATTGCGTGGTCAAGGGTAAATAAGCTTCGGTCGAGCCGAAGTTAGCTTTCCTTTTTATTTTGTTATTAAAACCTGCCCCTACCGCAGAGCTAACGCCATTAACATCTACACTGATGGTTCTAGAAGCTCGACGAAAAGTAGGAGGGGGAGTTTTCTCTCCCAACCTAGATTTGAACTTATCGTTCCGCCTTCCTGACCACTGTAGTGTGTACCAAGCAGAGGTGGTAGCCATCCAGGAAGCCACCTACCTTACCTCACTCACGGTCAAGGAAGGAAATGTATTCATATACTTTGACAGTCAAGCCGCCCTTAAAGCACTTGACTCTCATACAAACAATGCTAAAACACTTACTAAATGTCGATTATCTCTCAACGAGATCGCACGACATTTTAGTATACACCTTATATGGGTACCTGGCAGGTACTACCTGGACACCGCAACATAGAAGGTAACGAGTCTGCGGACAAACTGGCTAGAATAGGAACAACTATCGAGCTCCTTTTAGAGAGGAGCACGATAGGGATGCCTATGGCAACATACAAGCTTTACACTAAAGCTGAAACACTTCGTCTCGCTATGAATCGGTGGAAAAACCTTTCTTCCTGTGCAGTAGCGAGGCTTACGTGGCCAACATTCGGGTCAAAAAACGTACTAACACACTTTTACGTCACAGAAGGATCACATATCATCTTGGTGGGCACCCTCACAGGTCAGACACGCAGCACGCCTAGGCGTCATTTACCATGACTTTTGCAGAAGTTGCGGACACGAAGAAGAGGAGGAATCGGTACTACACCTTTTGTTGCCATTGCCCGCTTTGAGTAGAAGGAGACTCAGGACAATTTGGTCAACCTCTGCTACTGAACCTCTCGAGACATCCGGGCTAGAAATCCCAGCTCTACTCAAATTTATTAGGGCCATAAAAAAGGGTTAAAAGGAATAAATATGGCATCGCAAAGAGCCCAAAGTGGCCTACATGGGAGAGGCGGGTCGTCGCTCTCAGCCATCACAAAACCTAACCTAACCTATTAAAACCAACATTCCACATGATGGCGCCATCTGTGTACCAATAAGTAAAACATTTTAAAATTCTGTGATTGAAATTATTATGTGACTGAAATTTGAATTATTACCAAAAAATTTCAGTAAACATCATATGAACTCATATCTAGAAAATGTGAGATGCAGCCCTGTTTTAGAGATGAAACTTAATATTGGACACTAGACTTCTAACTGGATTGAAAATAACATTTAATCTATTGAAGTTCTGTGATACCGACGGGGTTTTCGATCGTTTTGCAAACCAGCCGAGGCCAAAATCTCTACAGATTTCCAGGACAACCCTCATTAACTAACAAATTATAGAGTAAATAGTGAGTTTATCTGACACTTAGCAGCAATTTGGAAGAATTATAATTAACGGTACGTAATATTTTGAATATGATTTGAATTATTAAACAAATTAATAGCTTTTTTTTTAATATTGTCTAAAGCATGGGCTGAGCCAAGGCTCAAAACGTAACCTCAAATTTCCGAACCTAAACCATTGGTTGATTTTGGGTCCAAACCGCCAACCGCAGTACGGCAAAAAATTTTTAAGTCTGCAGCCCGGATTAAAACAGTAACTGAAACCGTAACCTTTAACAGATATGAACAGTTTAAAACTTGTAACCGAAACAGTAAACGTAGCCGAAAATTTCGACATTGTTTCAGTGTGGTTACTAAAGAAACTGTTCAATTTCAACCGCCTCAGCGTGTCGTAAACTACGTACTATAATAAAGACGTTAATTGAATTGAATTAATTTTAAAAATGTAAATTAAAATTTAAGTTAGAAGTTGTTACTTTTTAACATTAACTTTAAATTATATATAAATTTGTTTATAGCTTTGTTCTCATTAAACGTAAGGTTATCTAAATTCACGTTTGCATTTTTTCTATAGGTAATAATTGTTAAATCAAAGGTATGAGTCAGACCTCCCCAAACTCTAATAACAAAAATAAATTCACTCGTTTTAGATACTTGTAAAGACGTACTAGCAGATACATTTCCTCCGCGCACTCAGCTTAGTTCTCATTCAGTTTGAGTTTTCGATCTTTGTTATTTGGCTTGTTTGTTGTTGTTGCGGTTGTGGCTAATATTTTGCGGCAGCAACGCTGAGAAATAAAAGTGAACGCGATCATGTGGTTGTTGCGGTTTGCCGTTGCTTCAACAAGTATCTGCCAGATATTCAATCTTCATCTTCATCAAATCGTTCGTCAAACGTGTTTTATTGTCTGATACTTGTGCCTTTTCTGTATTTGAAGCGGGTTCTTTGCCTCGGCTTCAGCTTCTAGTTTGTCTTCCATATTTATGATCGGTACACACAGGTCTCTGTGTATGGCGAGTACTTGTTATTTGCCAGTCCCGGGGCCTGGGCAGTCACGACATCTCGATCTTAGCACAGGCACAGCCACAGCCGCCGTTGACAGCTCAAGGTCGCATTCCATGAAGCTGACGCAGTCATTCAATAAGAATTATTGGAATTCGTAAGAATTTTGTGTGGGTGAACAAGTCACTCAAAAATAAAGCAACGAAAAACCAACTATTTTCTGTTCAAAATTTCAGACAATCCTAGAAACATGGATTTTCTTAAGCCAAAAGAAATTTCAAATTTTTCAGATAAAAAACTAAAGGTTTGATATAAAAAACAGGATTTGAAAACATAAAATAATCAGGTATAAATTACCTCTTTCTCCCTATAAAAGTTTTAGTAATTTTATGCCTTAACTTTCGCTAAATGGTATGTAAACAACCATTTTCTTTAAGTGCCAAAATACATGCGAAAATCGAGTAGACAACTTTAAGCAGCATGTTCAAAGACGAAGACGAAGACGACGAAGAAAACGCAGAGGTTGCTATTATCAAATGCTCATCATTAACATTTGCTGCTTGCTGTTGCGATCCAAGATCTCGACTTGACGATCAAATTGCAGCACATGTGAACACGTGTGACAGCAGCAGCTTCAGCAGGCGGAGAGGCAAGATGCAGCACAATAAGATCGTTGTTGTGAAAATGAAATTAAACTAAAGACCAAAGACAACAATGCACACAAGGGGGGTAGGAGGGGGTTAGCTATGTTTTAAATTGCCGCCAGATACGTTTGCAAATAAGTCTTACACACTCGATGAATGTGGATGCCCGTAGATACACAATAACATTGTTTCGCCCGCCAGCCAGGCAAATTGAGAGCTGCCAGGCCTCGTTCAGTTTGTAGGCAAATTGGCAGTGAAAGTAAAAGCTTAAATAATTTTCATACATAAAAAATGAACTGTCGATCTGGCGTCAAAATGAGTTTAACAATTTTGTGGCAATTGATTGGCATTTGACCAATATGGGCAAATATTTTTGTTTTTTTTTTTTCGACGTCCTATTAACCCACTGAGCCATGCTTCTTCTCAACTGCGGGAAATAAAAAATGCAATTGCTGTGGAGGCTGGGCATACACATTGGACACACCCGAAACCCCAACAGTTGCGGTCGTGACTTCATTTGCACGCACGTAGCTGTAGCTGGCCTCTCCTGTTGTGGCTATTTGTGTACCCCATCATAAATTAGGTGAAGATGCCATCTCAAAGTGCCGCCTGCTGTCTCGACAACTTCTTAAGCATTTCTCTGTGTTGTTGCAAAATGCCTGGAACAGGATTTGCTTTGATAATGGTGGGTGTGACTGAAAGAGAATGCAGCACATAGACGAGGATAGGAGAGAATCTGCTTTTATTTTTCTGATTTTATCAAGTGCTTACAGCGAGCGTTTTAGATGAATTTTTCACAGCATTTTGAGCTAAATCTCAACCAATTTAAGTCTGGTTGTAACCGGAAAATTGTTTAATTCTAGGGGAATGGTTATATTTAAATTTTCTGCAGCATTGCTTTGCTATTATAAATAAATTCAAAAAGGAGACGATCTTAAGCGAACCTACAGGATCATGAAACCGAAATCTATTTTTACTCGAATTGTTTTTTTAGTTTTTTTTTGTTTTTTTTATTATTATAAAAAAAAAAAAAAAAAAAAAAAAAAAAAAAAAATTAAAAAAAAAATAAACAAATATAAAATAAAAATAAAAATAAAATAAATTAAAAAAAAAAATAGGGAAATGATATAGTAATTTCTCCACCACACAAAATATATAAAAAAAAACAAAAAAAAAAAATTTATATATTTCTCTCCAAAAAAAATATTTATAAAATAATAATATAATATAATTAATTATGTAAAAAAGTTAAAAACAAAAAAAAAAACTATAAAATTTATGAATAATTTCAGTAGATTCAATACAAGTAACCCTTGAGTTGCCTGGACTTAGACGGCTCCGGCGTAGTACAGTCGTCTTAAACTTTAGTCCCATTGTGTTTTTTTTCAGTCCAAAGGAACTCCGAGGTTCGATTCCCAGCAGAGTAAGCAAAAGTTTTCATGTAATAAAATATAAGGTTGTTGTTTTTCGGAACGACAAAATAATGGAGGCAACCAGCAGCAAGCTAGCAGAGCAGTAGTAGCAGCGCGCATCAAATTGCATTTTTTTGAGTGAAACAATTTCCTATCCCTGAGAAGAGACTTTTTCGGATCCCCAGAAGAAACGCTTTCCCTTTCGAGGAAATGTCTGATTGTGGCACATATCTTCCCGAAAGGAAATGATATTTGGCATTACACAAAATTATGTTGTATACCTATTACCGGTCCAACAATGTGCGTGAATATACAGTGTGGATTATGAATGACGCGGACTGGCTATCTGCGTTCAAATAAATAATTATAAAGGAAATAAAGTTTGCATGCTTTGGAGGGCGTTAATCACGATAAATTTGGTGCGTATCTACGATTAGTTTAGAATTTTCTAATCTTTGTCTTGTCTAAGAAATCTATATATATAAATCTGCACGCCCGACTGACATATTATCAACGCACAGCCTAAACAGCCTACACTAGAGGTTTGAGATTTGGCATAGACCTTCGTTCAGTTATGCAGGCGCGCACTAAGAAGAAAATTTGGAAAATTACACCCGGAAAAGTCGGAAAAGGGCCGGAAAAGTTTGTTTGGGAAAAATTTTATAGTTTCATCCGATTGAATTGAAACTTGGTTTGGCAACAAGGTAAGCGCGCGGACATTTTCCCAATTTCGGAAACCTCGCCTCGAGATGACTGAAAATTCTGCCCAAACTATTTTTGATCCGATTGGCTTGAAACTCGGTTTGTAAGGATAAGGATTTTCAATTGCGGAAAAATCCCAAGCAAGTAAAAATTTCCTACAAATTCTAGCTGAAAAATATTATTTTTCACACGATTGACTTGAGACTCGGTTTGTTAGGTCAAAATGAGAATTCATTTGTGTTTTCATTTTTCCGATGTTGAAATACCGCCGGTATGCCCACTTGGAAGTGGTTGGGAAGTGGACGGGGCGTGGGTAGGATGTAAGTGGGATGTGGGTGGTAAGTTGTTTTGGAAGTGGGTGGGATGTGGCCGGGAAGTGGGCGGGAAGTGGGTGGCAAGTGGATGGGAAGTGGATGGGAAGTGGGTGGGATGTGGGCGGAAGTGGGTGGGAGTGGGGTGGAGTAGTGTGCGCGAAGTCGGTGGTATGTGGGTGGCGGCGGGGTGTATGTGGGTGGCAAATTGATGGGAAGGGTGGATTGGGTGGGGTGTGGGGGGGGAGGGGGGTGGATTAGTGGGGGAAACTGGATGGTAAGATGGGAGCGAATAGTGAGAGAGGTGGAGTGGGGGGGCATATACTCATTCAAATAATTTGCAATTGCACAGCAGCAATATCATTATGATTTCAAAACAGTTTAAAAGTATTAGCAAAAAAATAAAGCAGATTTTACCTACGAGAATTTCATTTATAAAAACTCGTATTTAATTTTTCCTATACGCGTATTTTTTGGGGTATGTAAAGCCAAATCTTCCATTAGTTTCATCAAGCACCTTATGGCATTCCTCCTTAGTCAGTCTTGGTTTTTCCATGTAGGCCATCATCAGTTCCTGCAGTGTCGGACATCTGTCCAGAAATGTGCATAGACAGTCTTCGGCTTGATGATGCTCTCTGTAGTTAGGCAGGAGCATTTCCACTCGAGCCTTAATAATGTTGTTTTGTTTGATCCAATAGCGTCTTGAAAGTAATTATTTTCAGCCATGTTGTATAAGTGTTACTCTCGCACATTCTATACTATGTATTAGCTGATTTGTTGTATCCCACTGATTGGGACTTTCAAGAGTCAGTCCCGAATTTTTGTGCCAAACTTATCCACCGGCGAAACTGTTGTGATTGTTTTTGGTGCCATGGCTGACATTTTTTCGGCTTGAAAGAGTGTTCCATGTGCTTCATGCCGCTGCTCGGGTGTCTTTCATCTTCAGTTCAGTGTGTCTGTCAAACTGCATATTACCAGTGAGAGTAACTCCTATTCTATTATTTCTTTGTTTTCCTGAAGTTTTACTTAAACAATACTGCTGTTGGTCTTGAAGTGTATAAGAATATCCTTCGGAATAAGGAGAAGCAATGGAGGGATCTCTCATGGGATCAGCTCGGTAGCTGAAATTAATCAAGAACATTCTTAAAATTATCGTGCTTTGAGATTAAATAGACTGACTAAAACTGTTTGCTTATCAAACCCTTTGTTACGGTGTTTGCTATAACATAAAAAGAAAGAAAACACAAAACAACACAAGGAGGCTAGGTGGTCATACAGCTGTTTCAGCGGTACTAGCCTAAACCATTTCTCCCGTTCTTTTTTGTTTTTTTTGTTTTTTTTTTTGTTTTTATGTGCTAACATAACAAAACAACAAGACCTAGTACTATTGATGGTTTGATTATCATAAAGGTCGTTAAAGCAAACAACTGTTTGCTTAATTTAATCTTTATAAGATTGCACTGGGATATATGTAATCGTTTTAGGATTAAAACAAGTAAGAAAGCCGGTCAAGCTTGACTGTTATGTACACTGTACCTGCAGTAGCAGCGCTGCTGCTCCGCTGCGGCAGCGAACTTTCTTTTGGTCATAACTCGACCAATGGATAGCGCCACTAATTGCTCTGAACATAGCTGGTAGAGGGATTTTTAAAAGTGACCAATAGATGGCGACGCTACTGGGACCATTTGAAAGAGAGCGCTGCCGTTGCGAACTTTCTTTGGTCATAACTTCAGTATAGTCCATTCGATCTTTATCATTCTATCGGCAAATCGATATATAATCTTGATTACTAAATAACTGTGAGACATAAAGCTTTTTCCGTATGGATAGATTTTATATTTTGAGTGTAGATAGCACAAAACACAAGCCAAGTGAGTGTAGCGAAGCACGACTGCTTAAGCGTTATATACCAAAGCCGAAACTGAATAATTAGAGGTGGACCTATTGTTTGCTGACCAACACAAATCATAGCTACACGAAAAACAAACCTAGGCTCAACACAAACTTGCACGAATATAAGATTCTGAAGTTTGAAAGTTTAAAAAAATTCAATTTTTGTATTAGGTTTGTATAATTTTCAAGCAATTTTCTTATATTATTGAAATAAAATGCGAATTTTCATATCAAATACAGAAACTAGTCAAAACTTTTTCAAATTTTCCTGATCTATTCCTTTAATTTCAATCTCAGATTCTCACACCTAGTTGAGGGACGATGTATTCTTTTCCTCTTTAAAACTTATTCTGAACAGTTGAAAATTTTATTGACAAAATTATAAATGTAAAATCTTATTATCGAATATTTTGGCAATTCTTTAAAATAATAAAAATGTTTCCACTTCGTTTTTTTATCAGTGTACGTTTTTTAAACCTGATGTCTATATTTCCTTTTCTTGCTATATTTTTCCCCCTGTCATGGTCAGCCATCTGAGGGAATTCAACTTGTCTATGATCATTATACACCACCAGCCACAGCTCAACTCAATCTCGTAGAGTTACCTATCTTGAGCTGTCCACTTGGTCAGGTTAGCCTTGTTCTTAATAGACAAACGTGGATGTTTTTGCATATTTATGTATGTTCTCGTACATATTACTGATTCGCATAGCAGACACATGTATGTAATTAAACGTCCGTTCATAAATTGAGCATTGCAACGACAAGTGCATCTGTAAGATGCATAGATACACACACAAACACTCACACATCGCAGCAACGACTGAGCATATCAGGTGTTAGCACTGACCACAACCTTGTGATTGTGGAATGCTGTCAGTGGCTGGAAAAGCAAGTTCGTTGCCTAAGTCTTTTGTTTGGCACTGGGAAATTCTAAAGGCGTGGCCCTTGTCACCGGACAACTTTCTTTCCAACACTCTCACTCACACACGTGTTTGTGGAGCACTGCAGCTTATCTCGCTGTATTTATCTGGCAACTTAAGATATTAAAAATGCGACATCCACGATTTCGTAAGATCTCTTGAAGAGTTTTGTTATTTTAATTTTTATATTTTGAGTTTCATGTAACTGAGAAGACGTGTGCCTACGTAATCAGGTGAAAGATATGAAAGTCGTCTGATTTGATGAAAGTTCAACTGGTAGTCGCTGACAATAATAGAAGGTGTGGACAAACAATTCTATTTATTGTACATCGGAGATGAAAGAAAAAAGTGAAAACATTGTGGTTTAGTACCAGGAAATTAATAGAAACCTAGTCGACGAGCACTTGCTACTTGTAAAAGAGTTTCAAAATTCCTACCTCAAATGCCATAAATTTAAAATTCAAAGTCAATTTTCAATTTCAACTCGCATAGATATTTCCATAAATAAACCACATAAATCAGAGCCCCGCCGTGTACAGAGTCAACTGAACTCATTAGTAATCAAAAGTTGTGCAGCTCTAGAGATAGAGACTGAAACTGAAACTGAGACAGAGACACGACCATTGAATTCTTTTCGAGCGGCATTCGAGACTTGCACAAATTGTTGCACAAGCCTCCTCGACTCGCATGTGGGCAGTAAGTGGCGCTGGTCTGCCACTGGAACCATGTCGCCAACGCGTCGCATCCAGAGATCCAGAGTCGGAGCCCGAGCCAGTGCCGTTTACCTTGTTTTTATTTTTGTCTTAATGGCCATTTGCCTATGTTGCTTAGTGGCAATTTAAATATTTTAGCCATTTCATTTTTAACATTTTGTAGGGGTTTTTTTTTCTTCTCTTCCTTTTTAGAGTATGTGGCATAGAAAATATTTTAAAAATTTCTTCTCTTTTGCATTTACACAGCCAATGAATATTTCAGTATAATTTCTGTTAGCATCTTGAGAAATTTTAATGAGGAGTTTGAACTAAAAGAGAAGGAGAAGGTAAAAAGAAGATAATACAAAACACAATCCAGAAAATTGAAAACCTTTGTGCAGAAGACTACTTTTTGGTTTAAAGGGTAAGCAAAATTGTCGGTGGATGTATTAGGTCTTAGTTTGTTTAAAATTAGGCTGGCGGAAACGTTTCCGCCAACGGCTAGCGATATGGACTTTTTCTTTCCGTTTGCATGGGATATTTGTCCAAGACACGTTAAACAAACGACTCCAGTTCTTACGGGCCACAGAAATCTATTTTGATTGGTTTCAAATCTCTCGAGTTTTATAACGAGATTTTGTTGAATTTATCAGTTTAAAATTTGATTACATACTTGAGTCAAAATTTTTCTTTGAGCTGTCTGTTTTCACTGCTTAAGCAAGAATTCAGAACTGGGACGATTGGGGGTCTTCGCGAGCCTTTGTAATTCATCGTACACCCAAAAAAAATGTAATCACCAAAATCACACTATGAAGTCGTCAATTTAAAACTATTGAGTATCAAATTCTCTTTAATACTCCAAGTATCAAGTTGATATTTTCGAAAGTATTAAAATAATCAGGTCTGTTCTCAATTCCACTTCGGTTTTCGTACAAACGTTGAAATTGGACATTTTACTCTTACAAATTTGAATGGAAGATGTAAAGGAAATCTGTGGTTACTAGATCAACGCTTCATTTTTCTACGAATTGAATCCACTTCGCATTGAGCTGTCGGTTTCAGCTGCTTGAGCAATTCCACTTTTACTGAAGGCGGATCTAGTAACCGTAGATATAAGTGTCACTTTCCATACAATCCTATTAACATAGAGTTCAAAGTACAAACGTTTATACGAAAACCAAAGTGGAATTGAGAACAGGCCTGTATATTTCGAAAATGTCAAATTGATACCAACTTGTAGCAGGATGACACTTTTTATACCCTGTACCCATTGAAAATGTCAACGGTGAACAGACGAGAAGTATGATTGCAAAGATGTATCGGTCGTACAGTAATGGTCCGCCTCCGTCTGCTCCATCCGGGCTGTTGTGTTAGTGAGCGGGGGGGGGGTTGTCTATTATGAAGCGTCGATCGACACAAGTTTGTTGTACATTAGCAAAATTTGCCCCTTTTCCCCCTTAACCGCAAAAAACTGACAGAGCCACAATTTCAAAGTTATAACCTCGTCGCTTAATATATATTATCTTAGGTCTTATATCTATCTGTGCTGAAAAGCGCAATCAGATCCGAGCAAAAATACCAAAGTTATGCACGAAACAATTTTGCTTGTGAGAGTCAAAGTGCGCGCGCGCATGTGGTTGTGTGCGCGTGTTTCTGTGCGTTTGTATATGTGTGTGTCACAATTGTACAGGGTATTTCGGAGTCGGTCCACTCGACTAGTATCATTTTGATACTAGCTTTTATCAATTTAACATAGTTCCTTATCAAGTTTGTAGTATACATTTTGTTCAAAACATTTTAAAATATTTTTACTCTTATTTCAAATTCTTTCACTGTGGGAAACATTGTTCTCTCACTCTACATGCTTTATGTCCACGCGGATGTTGTTTAAACAGAGTTCACTGTAATAAAGTGCTTTCTACTCAAACCCATACATGTAAAGCTATATATATAAGCAACGCCAGCTGAGACATTCGGCATGCTACGATTTACAATTCACACATTGTTAAAATTTTCGAACTAACATTCGTTGACATAGAAATCTTTTAGTTTCAAATAAATACTTTAACGTATCAAATTAATATTCTGAGTGTGAACACCCTATTGTAACGAACTAGCTTTAAGCAGCTCAACTGAACAGTTGAACCGCTCCGGAGTCGGAGACTCCGGTATTTTTGGAAAGTCCGAACCGAACCTGAACCGGAGTAGAACAATTTTTTCTTCCCGAACCCGAACCTGAACCGGAGCAAAAAAAGTTGAAAAGGGGTTCGGTTCAAAAATGATTATCTATTACATTTTTCTCAAGCTGCTATAAATGTGAAATTTTCCATTTCCCACAATTTTTAAGGCTTGGTATAAAAACAGCTTGCAAAGAAACATTTTGCTTTATTTTATAATATTCAAAAGGAACTAATAAGTAAAAGTTTTAAGAACGGTAAAAATAAGAATTAATGATTACATGGTAAAGAATTATTAATTCTTAATCTTAATTCCAAATTTTCTGATAATGATAAAAATCAATCTTTAAGCTAAGTTTTGGAAAGAACGATATGTGAAAAGAACTTAAAAATGTCGCATTACTAGCTGGCCTTTTAACACAAGAATCAGTCTAGCGCATTTTTTCTACTTATATATTTGTTTTATCCAGCGATAGTCAGCAATAATGAAAGATTACTGGAAGACACACTAATGATTAATTTATACATTGCGTTGCCTGAGGGTAAGAATTTGCCCACTAATTCAGAAAGGCTGAAATGGGTGCACACACATACACAAAGTCTTCTGTCAATTTGGAATTCCCAAACAGCCATACAATTGACAACTTGCAGAAGATAGGCAAAGCCTGCTGATGATAAAACCGCGAGGTTCTTGAAACAGCTGTACAGTCGACCATCCGCCTTTGTGGTGTGTGTGCGTCTTGTTTTAAAAGTTATGAACAAACTTAAATTTAGAATATATGGACTGAACGGTTGCGTAGTCGACTCCGTTTCTGTCAAAAATTAAACAGCTGTTTGCTCTCACTTACGCTCTCAGAGTGCGTTTGGGAATATGTCCGTCTCGCTCTAATTACTGTGATTTCCTATGCGGAATCTTCCTATGGAACAATCTCAATACGGACTATCGCCTAACACCGCTCAAATTTCATCTCTAATATTATATATAATATTGCTCCATGACTTATTGACCTGGAGCCTGCTAAAACGGTGGATGATCCAAGCTCGAATATTATATTATCAAGCCGCACTTTTGATTGTTTCAATTTTTTTTTATTGTTTCAATTTACGTACATGTTTTCTTAGCAAAATTATTCCTGAACCCCGGTTCGAACCCGAACCTAGGATCAGCGACCTTCTGAACCCACTCCGTGAACCCGAACCCAAAAAGTTTCGCGGGTTCGAACCCCGGAGTGAACCCCTCTCGATTTTTATGAGGTTTGCAGCCTAATGGCGTCATTTGACGCGTAATAAGAACTACAATGTGACTCGCGAAAAAATATAGACTTAATGTACACATATTTATTAAATAAGTTCTGAAAACTTGTTCATGAATTGAAATTTATGGAACGAAAGCAGTGTTTACTTTTTTAATTCATCATCTTTAAACTAGGCATTCGAACTACAAAGCATTAAAAACTTATTCATCTAAATCTTCGAAATTTAAAAACTCAGATATTACCAATAATCGTTAGACAAAGATTTAAAGGGTGACGCGTTGAGTTATGTGCTCATCGGTCATGGCTCTGGTGCGAAACCATACATTTTATAGCCGATCCCAATCGTTCCGATGGCACGGAGCTTCCCGGTGTAATAAGATATGACAATGCTGCGCAGTTAAGAAAGCACAGTCAATGCGTCTTTCTCTGCAATCCAGAACTTAATAGGGTCCCGTTCCAGGGAAAACAATGGTAAATTCCAATTTTCGCCAATAATTTATTCTCCTGTCCTGGTGGATGTTGAGATATCATGGCAGTATTGTGATCAACGTAGAGCGATACCCTTGAAACTTGTGTTTAAAGGGAGAACAATATGTGTGCAGCATGACTATAGGCGACTGCCACTGTTTGACGATAGTCGTCATGCTGCAATCATGTTATTCCTTACTGTTTTTAAAAATGAGCTGCATTTCTGCCAAGCATCTCCATGCTTTGCGATTAAGTGTGCCTTTATGTTTGTTGAGTTGCCATGGTCCTTACAACTTTTTGCACAGTTAACAGTTCATAAAACAACTTTTAAACATTTTGCATTTCATGTCCAGAGCACAAGAAACAGTTATTCGCAACATTGTGACTGAAGGCTAAAACAAAAATATCCCCGAAAAATATCACCAAAAATATTCGATATCCGATATATCGCCTCCGAAAAATATTCGATAATGATATTCTTAATTTCTGGGCAAAAATATCGATATTTTCGATATATCGATATATATTTTCGACAACCCTGTAAGAGAACCTATCCTAAAACCGTACTTGGTAATTCAAAAATTGCAAACAGTGTGATTTATTCCAGAAATGTTTTTAAAAAATACAGCTTATATTAAAGATTTGTTTCTGTAATGGCTCAAAAATATTGAAACATTGATTTACATGTTTTTAAAAATACAGCTTATATTAAAGATTTGTTTCTGTAATGGCGATATTTGGATATTACATTTTACGGTATTTTTATGTAAGTGCTTGTAATTAAAATTTAAAAAGACTTCAGGTTTTTAAATTGAATAAATATAAATAATCATTTCAGCTCAATTGCAGCTTCCAATAATTGTTAACTAAGCCTTAACATTCGCTGACTTCTTGACCTTAATTTTAGTTCCACCAAGCGTAGATTTTTTGCGTCCATTCAATTTGGTTTTGTTTACTGTCATGGGAAGTGGCTTTGGCTTGAGTATCCTCGCCTCGACTCTTATATACAGATCATAGTTGAAATCGCCACAAGATTTGCCTACACACACACACAAATAGAATAGTTTTTAACAATTTGAAATCAACTTAATGACTCACCGCAACACATTTCCTCGCCACACGATTCACAGGTCATCAGACGCGTCTCCACAATGCCCGATTTGTTCTTGATCTTTTTCACACAATTATTCAGGGCAAATTCTCGACGATCGCGAGCATCTGTCTTCAGTTCCAATTTCCCCATTTCGACCATGCGACTGAAATACTCCTCCTCTTGCTTATGCTTGG
Organism: Lordiphosa stackelbergi; assembly: GCA_018904235.1. Classification (NCBI taxonomy): domain Eukaryota; kingdom Metazoa; phylum Arthropoda; class Insecta; order Diptera; family Drosophilidae; genus Lordiphosa; species Lordiphosa stackelbergi. The sequence continues at coordinate 3,591 of JAEIFU010003193.1, read as the reverse complement.
GTCTTAGGGTGGTTAGCATTTTCCAATCGATGGGCACAGCGCATAGTTCCATTAAAACCACATCCTTCATTTCGCCAGGCACTGGATCGGCATACGTGTAGAAAGCCTCTCTTTCACCATTGCTTTTGAGCAGCTTGCGCATTTCCTTTTTGGGCATTTTGAAGGCATAATCTTTGTCACGGATCTTAATCTCCTCGGCGCGCACCTTAACGGGGCGCATTTTGTAATCGGGCACCTTTTCCATTAAACGCTTGAACTCCTCAATTGTTTGGATATTACTGCGACTTAAATCCAAGACAGGTACCACAGTTTTCTTTTTAGCCAACAAATCGTCCAGTTTGCTCATTTTGAAAAATTTATAATTGAAATATGTTTGATTCTTACTCTATTGATCCAACAACAAACGCCAAACAGTTGCCCAGCAACAGCGGTATCTACACTGACAAAAATTAAGCAAATATTAATGTAAACAAATGATTTTAAATTAAAATAAAGAAACACTTTTTAATGGTTTGTATTTAAATCAAATAAGTCAAATACTTAAATCTAAGTGTAAAAACTTAATTTACGTTACGTCAAACAAATGCTCATGTGTTGATTTTCCCTCTGATTTCAGGCGCTGCCCTATCGACTCAATCGGCTCGTGTAATTCGGTAGAAGTCGTTGAAACCGAAACCCCGCGAGAAGCCAGCGCTGTCCAAACAAACAGTTGGCCCGTTTATCGTGCTGGCATTTCATTTTCTCGTGGTTACGTGGCTCGTCTCTGCCCGCCAAAAAGAAAGTCACGACATTATCCATATAGCCCATGCTGCACACACATTTGAGGCAACAGAAAACAAGATTTCCAAGATTCTGCAACGAAAGTCAAAGTTAGCCGCGGTTCAACGTCTCTTAGGTCTGTCCCCAGACTCCGGTCTGCCGGCTGCTATCTACACTGTGTGTTTGTGCCACTTTAGAAAGTGAAAATCGAGTGCAGTCTCCAAATTTGGTCTGCCTTTGGGCCGCGAGCGTTGCAGTTGAAAGTGAATCGAGATTGAGTCGGTTCGGTCCATCTGGTAGCCAGCTACTACATCTCATTCATCGATCGACCCCCACCACCACATCAGGCGAACCCGAAACAAGTTGAACAATGGAGGCCGAAGAAATTACAAAACTTGTTGATGGCGTTTATAGGGTAAGTTTTTTCAATTCTCTCTTTTAAGTTTATTTTCGTGTGTGCCAGTTTAAAGCATTTAAAAGTGTAATAAAAAAACACAGTTTAATAGATGAACAGCATTTTATGGCCCTGCAAAAAAAAAAAAAACACTCACTACATTGAGGCAGGCAACAAAGTAGGGTAAGGGGACTTAGCTTCTGAAATGTAAGCGGCAATTAGAATACATCTTCACTTAAGTACACAAATTCAAAGCATATCGAGTGTACCTAAGCTTAGAAGTCTTTGCTCATCGATGTTCAGCTTTGACCAGTTTTCAATCACCCAGTTAGGGATTGTTAAAAAGTCATAAATACCGTTGATTACATCTGCTTTAAGCAAAAACTGATAAACCTAATTCTTATATTGTTTCGGGGAATTATATCTCAGGACTTAGGTGCTTAAGTTCATTTAGTTTAATGGTTCTTTTTAATGGATTTTCGATTAATTCTTTATCGATTAATAGTTCTTAGTAAAATAGTTGTTCATTTAGGTCGTTCGTTTATCCATAAGGCACAGTTCGGTTCTCCTGCAGCCAAATATCGATAAGTTTACATAAGTTTGCTATTACACACACAGTGTGACACAGTGTGACAGTCTGTTCACACTGATTAGAATACATGGGAATTTTGACAGATTTCTCTGAATATATGTTGTTATGGATAGCGACCTATGTTTTTTATTTGGGATTTTTTTTAGCTGGCTCGAGGTCAATGTTTTTACGTGCTTATTAAAAACAAACAAACACGAGTTTTTTATTTCAAACCCCTTATGGCAACAGTCAACTAGCACTGCCTCTGCGAGGTGTTTACACATGTATGGAAGCAACAGACATTTTAAAATATAGCAGCTTGCCAGTGTGTGTCAAGGCACCCTTACTGATTTAAAGATATTCAATCAACTTGGCATCGATAGCCACTTTGAGCACCTCAAAAAATATTAGGGATGTTGGCCCTGCTAGACTTGATATACCTTTAAGTCAATGGTCTTTGTTAAATTACTTTGGGTAATGCTTTGCATTCGAAATGCTTTGAAAGTTCCTTTGGGTGTGAGCGGAAAAAATAGTTCGTGACTCTTCTGACGCTACACTTCGGAGTGTCATTACCAAATAGCAATGTAAATTATCGATTGGTGAAAGAAAACTTTATTGACCTTTGGATATTTGTAAAAAATTTTTTTTTTGAAGCCTCACACTGGAGCTTGGCTTGCCCTCACTCTAAGTTTATATTACAGATTTCGAACTTTTTACTGATATCTTTAAAATTTTGAAATTCTGGGCATAATTATCTTAATCAAGCTTGATCCGTAAGCAAATTATGATGCTCTAGGTCTTAATGGAGATTTAGGAGATCTACAGCACAGAACCGAAACCTTTAAGTCTTTCGAGCCGGACTATGAACTAAACCTTCAAAACTTAAGACCTCCCGAACCGAACCTTATCAGTTTGGAAAAGGGTTCGGTTTAAAAATTAATTCTGTCGTATGTGTGTGCTTTAACGACCTTTTTGATAATCAAACCATCAATATTACGCTGGCTCTAGGTCTCGTTATGTTTGCACATAACTTCAAAAAGCAGGAACACAACACACCACAAAGGAGGCTAGTTAGTCATACAGCTGTTTCATTGGTATCTCTACCAAATCATCAGTGACCTGTGCCTACATGTACTGGCCCCAACGACTCTTACTCTATGCCGTCGTATTTTAAAGAACTTGCTGGCTCTGACTCAATTTTCTTGCGATCCTTTCGTTAAGAAATCCAAGGCTGCAAGCACAAACGAGCCAAGCAAATGCGCGAGTGTGATCAGAAATTAGGAGCTGAGTCGTTTTTAAGTTTGATATATTAAGAGTTCAAAAGGGAAACTAATTCAAATGTCCAGTTGGGAGATTTCGAAGACCAGACACTATTAGAAGCAGTGGATTAGGTCAGTATGAAGGAAATTAATAATGAATTTGGTTCATTCGACTCAATTAAAGCAGAGATGAGCGTTTTTAATGATTTATTCATATTCACCGAAAATGGAATGGAGGTATGCTATCAACCAGAGGAGCCCATGCCCAATCCGCAAGCGGCGCATTTGTTGTTGTTCGACGCATAAGAATAGCGGGCGCGTATGCGACTTACGCAAGCTATAAGCCTTCATAAAGCAACAAAAAGTTAATATGCGTGCTCTCGTCTCTTTCTTTCCTAGTTAAAGATTTGTTGTCGGCGAGTGCAGACCTACAACAAAAAAATCATATATGTATGTCCCTTTTCTCTCTCTCCGTCGTCTCTCGCAATCTCGAGTGTAACAACAAAGTTGCTTAGCGTAGTCGGCACTCGCCTCGCTCGCAGTGGCCCGAGCGATTTTCTCTATTTAAGGCGGCACGCACACACACAGAAATTTATTGTGGTTGTTCT
>JAEIFU010003192.1:0-31737 GCA_018904235.1 Lordiphosa stackelbergi | reverse complement strand
TGGTCAAGAATGGTTTCTTAATCCTAAAATTAAATCCTATGAAGATTTGATTGACTGCAAGAGTTTAATTTAAAGGCAATTAAAATACAGCCAAGTGTGTCTACACGCATGCCAGATAGCGCAGTGCAGTAAAATGCCATGACAATTTGTGACGTGCAAGTGGTCCCAAGTTCGATCCCCAGTCGAGGCGGGCTCAGGAAATTCTATGAAACAATAAATAATATTACTTAGCTAAAAAAGAGAAGCGCATAGTCGTAGTATGGGATTGACTACCTGATATTTGTAATTCATTTTTGTCGTTGTGTAATAATGAAATATTAAAATATCAATTTGATCTTAAAAATATCATTTTGATATGGTCCAAAATCTCACTTTGACATTTTCGAATAGGTCACTTTCAAATTTGTCATATCGACTGGTTAAAATAAATACAGCTCAAGGCACAAAAGATGAGCTGGCTGCTGAACTCCAAGAGCAAACTGTCACTCAGAAACAAGGTACCGTACAGATGTACGGCATAGCAGCAAAGTCGCACCTAGATCGTAAAAGGATTCTGCAGGCCAAAATCCTAATACGCCTAACCGGTGCTCATTGGTACATGAAAACGAGAATTATTGAGGAAAACCTCGGCTATTTATTGATTTGAAAAAATATAATAATGAGCCCCACAACATATCATTTTTTTTTTGTGTATGGAAATGTATATTATACAAATTCAGTTTAACGCTGGATGCTTTTACTAACCTAAATTGATCAAGAAAAATCATAGCTTGCGATTTAAGAAAAATACAAGTGACTTGCTCCTCCGGTTGATATGGGCTAAATTAAAATATAGAACAAAAATGAATGAAAAGAAATTGTAAGAGATTCGATTGCAAATGATTTTTCAAATAATAAATTTAATAAAGGGTTAACATAGGCGCAGTAAGACCTGCAGAGTGCTGGAAATGTAAGAGTGAATCTTCCCTGAAAGAACCTTCATGTACAAAAAGATCCCATTGCATATTTAGTTCAATCCTTATCGGTAAGCCTAGTGAAGTCCCAATTCAAATTGTGAGGAGCAAACATGACGACTTGTATCTGCTTAGATTAGGTTAAATCTTGCTTACTGTGGGCCGTCTTACACAAAAATAACGTTGTATGGATATGTTTAAAATATAGATGAGAACAAGTTGTGAGACTTTTAAACCAACTTGGTGCTTCCCAGAGTATCATTCAGTCGTTTCCATATCATACCTTTTCTCGTCTGTTGTTTTTTCTGCTGGCAAAGAATGTGGCACGTAGCATAATGGAAAAATATTCGCACTCGACCTGATCCTGCTGCTCTGTCCTCCTGACTTTTGCCGCTTCAATGCATTTTCATTATCTTCGAGTGCTTGTTTTTTTTTTTTGCTTGTTCCCGTTCTCAGTTTTGTACTTTTTTTTGTACGCCCGTCTGATGAGCTGATTAGACTGGGGAACAACTTGGCATTACACGGCCTATTAGCTGCCGCTTAATGCAAAAATAATTATGTCTTGTTAATCAGAGAGTGAAAAACTTTGCGACTTTTGGGGCCAAAGTCTAGTTGAACCCTTGCACCAAACTTCGAGTGGCAATTGAAGGTAGCGGCGAAGAAAACTTTTGTGATTAGCGGCTTTTTGCTTGGCAGATAGCGTCCTTAGGCAGCTGATGCGGAAATGCTCGCATAATTTATGTTGTGCCTTGCACTCTGGCAACGGAAATGCCGTCGCGCATACTCAGAGACACTCGACACACCCGGGCCCTAGCATACTATTCAGCGTTGGGTAAAAGTTTTTGGCACGCAAATTAGCGGCCACGTTTGTTTCGCTGCAAAAGTGAACTCCGCTTGCACCCCCTCCGCCCTTTAGCGGGCGAAAACTTTTTCAGTTATGAATATAAAGTTTATTTATTAAGCAAACAAGTTGGCGCTCTTATCTGCGCCGTGTGTTTTTTTCAGCTTTTCTGCTAGTTTGGCAAACAATTTCGCAGTTAGTTGAGCCATTTTTGGGGGAAGTGTGGGAAACTGTGAAAATATTCGAGTGAATGGCTGAAGGAATTAAGTGAACTTTTGGAAAGAATGAGACTTGCTTTTTGCTGGTTGAGTAATTTCTATGGGTTTTGTGGTAAGAGTGCTGAAAATGAAGCAATGGGCCGATTAACGACTAGACCTTTCCCCTAAGATAAACTTAATTAGATATTTTTCTTTTTTTTTATAATTAGATGTAAATTTCTGGAAAACTTTTGCAAACAAAATTCTTACTAAAATATCAAAATATAACTGGCATTAAAACGCTGCTCTATGTATGTGGGGTAAATCAATGTCAACAGTTTACTTTTCCTACCTTTTGTGTAGACGTGTGGAAAATATTGGCAACAAAAAAAAAAAGGAAAACAAAATTGAAGAAGAAAAAGGCGTGAGCTGCCTTCCAATCACAGACCCAAACACCACACACCCCCGCATTGCAAATGTATTGTACACAATAAACATTTTTGCATGATGGAGAATAGATTGGACTGCCACTAGGATGGGGCTATCAAGTTGAGCAGAAAACTTCTTGGTATTCAAGTATACGGAACAAACGGAAATGTGATATACGCGCCGCAACCAAAACACAAAGGCTAATGGCTAGGGGCGGGGACAATGCCAATTGGTTGGGTACATGAATCAGTCCCAACACAAATTTTTGTAGGTGAGATTTGTAGCTATTGAAAAAATTTGTTGTTGTGCTGTGAATTAAAAAGAAATGGAAATACATGCGTTGCATTGTCAAAAGGATTTTTTTCCAGCATTCATTCAGTTTTCCCTTCCTCTGAAGCTGACACGCTTTGGCGCTTCGATAGATAAGAGAGAAGAGGCTTTGCTTCAAAGGGGATTTAAAAAAATAAGAAATGTAGAACATTTAATACCTGGGGTTTTGGTGGGGTAAGAAGGGTGTATACGATTTAGAGAAATTGCAAGCAGAAGATTAGAATTTAGTTCTGATTTGTTTTTGTTTTGTTTTACTTTTGGAACTCGTTGATAAGAAATTTGTCTTTAATATCCAAATCTTGGTGTTTATAGCGAGAGATATTTAATAACTATTTCCTAAACTTTTTCCCAGTTCTACGTTAGAAAGGGTTGATTTTATTCTCGACCTGTTTAAATTGTTAAAGAAAATCAGAAAAAAATTCGTCATTTTAATCAAGGCTGCAAACCGGTACTGAACCGAACCTCTTAGAACCAGTTCGGTTCGCGTTTTTGGGTCCGACGAACAGCATCGTAAACCGAACCCCTAATATTTTTGACTCTTCGAACCTGAACCCTTACCGGACCACATTATCGAAAAATTAGGTTCGGTTCACAAAATTATGTAGTTTTTCCAACGACACATACAGGGAAATATAGAAATTGCTTGTAATCTGAGTGCAATCATTCAAAAAGATCTCTAATCCTACGACATTTCTATAGGTCAGATTAATATATACAATCACCGTAGATAATGGAGCGAATATGGATCGAGCAGGAGAACTTTTAAAAGACAACTGCAGAGCAGAAAAGGAATGCAACTATGAAGAATGTAAAGAATGCATTAAAAGCATATCTTGATTTGGACGATGACAAAATTGCCTAAATAGATTCCCTGGAGGACTCTATTATTACAGTTTGTTACCGAGTTTTTTAAGGAAGTTAAGTTTGACATTTGTAAGAAACTCTGTACTCACACTATATGAAATCTATTGCATATAGAAAAGTTGAAAAAAACCTTGGCTAGACTGCGTGACGCGATGAAACTCAACCTACAAAATGGGCGAACGTTGACTAACTTTTTAAGATTTTGGAATTTAGAGTTCTTTAAAAGAGCTTAACCTAAAAACAATTCTTTCGAAAATTGATACAAGATACATATACATGATATTCAGCTCTATGGATAACTCTCCGTACCGTATCGATTTTGCGTTTAATTGTAATTTTAAATGAGATTTTCGAAGCTGAACAGTGTAAATTTAAGGCTTTTTAAACAATTCTGCTCTGCAGTACGTGAAAATGTTTTTTTTGGTGAGGACTTTCATATTATTTCCATAATTTGATGGGTTTTTAAAGAAACTACCTCAGTGCAATAAGTATATGTGCATTAACATTTTTGGAAAAACCTTGTTTTAAACCAAACGATTCAAGCCAAGTATATTTTTTACTTATAGCTCTAGAGCCAGTAACTAAGAACTGCCTTACAGTACTTCAATATTTATTAACAAAAAATTATTATTTAACAAATGTATTTCATTCTTAGGAAATAAGTATATGTGCATTTATATAGTTCTTAAAATTTTGTATTAAGTTCAAACTTTTGATCAACTTTAATAGTTAATGTGCTTTCCTTTTGCCTCTAAGACTTTTGCAAGGCGGTTTGGCATGGAATCTGCCAGATTTTGGAGAGTTTCATTGCTTATTAACTCCCATTCTGCAAGCAAAGCGTACTTTAAATGCTTAATTGAGTCGAACTGCCTCCCACCTTTATAAATCCTGGCTGAGAGGATACCCCAGAGGTCCTCAATTGGGTTCAAGTCAGGACTGATAGCCGGCCACTCCAGTACAGGTATTTTTCTTGAAGAAAAATAAGCCTTTGTGGCTTTTGATGTGTGGATTGGAGCGTTGTCCTGTTGAAAAATCCATCTATCTTCGTAAAGATCGTCTGCAAAATCTATTAATTCACTCTCCAGCAATTGAATATAGATTTCTGAGTTTGTTCTTATTGGAATAAAACATAGCCGAGACTTTCCTGCATATCCGAAACAGGCCCAAATCATCAGTGATCCACCGCCGTGATTCCTCTTATGGCGAGTTTCTCTTGGTTTTTCTTAAGTCACGCCAATACTTATGACAGCCATCAGGACCATCAAGATTAAACTTTTTTTCATCCGAAAAAATAACGTTTCGGAATTCTTCGGTCCAAAATTTGTACCTGTCAGCAAACGCCAAACGAGCCTTAAGATGGCGTGGCAATAGCATCAGTACAGCCACCCGGGAACTATGTTTAAGGTTACAATTTTCAGTTAAAATTTGATGGATCCGTCTTCTACCGACATTGAGCTCTAAATGACGTTTAATGCCTGTACAAGACATTTGATTGTTTACAGCCAGGCGCTTAATCTCACGCTTGCACCTATCGTCGATGTGGCTCGGTCTGCCACTGCGTTTAATCTGACCATAGGAGCTTGGATTTTTAAGAAATTAGCTATCGTATTTCTGTGTCGAGACACTCTGGAAGCTATTTCAGTGATGGTAGCCCCACCTTCGTTCAATCCTTGGATTCGTCCGCGTTCCTCAGCTGATAAATGTGTTCCACGCGGCATTCTTAGGAAAATTTAAAAAATTTTTTGTGTTTTTTTCTGCAACAACTACTTAATTTACTCTCAACTTTTCATTTTTTATCAAAAACACATCCAATTTGTTGCACGCCGACCATAAATGAATTTGGGTTAGTTCCGCATAAACCGATCACCAGAACCGAACCTCGCCACTCAAACGAGAGTTGAGAACCCAGACCAGAACTGCTGCCAAAGTTTTAGGAGTTTGAGCTTGATTTTGATATGAAACCTTTTCTCAAAAAATTTAAATAAAAATTTTTGTTTTGAATAATAAAGTATTTGTTTGGTAAATTATCTATGAGTTTGAAGAAGACGTAATTTGTGCTAAAATTGAGCGAGTTTTATTGGTCCACATAAATTGACTGATTACACATACATTTCTGCTCAACTGAAAAACTTCCGATTACATCGTATTTTCGTTTTTCAAAGTGTAAACATTAATTTTCTGACCGCACTCGCGACTTGCTTCAAAGTCGGTTCAAGTACGCTCATACGTTAACAGGGTTTTGGGTTTGAGTTTCTGTTTGCTCGTGATGATTTGTAAATTAGTAAACGGGAGATCAGGAGTGCTCAACTTGTTTCGTGTAGAGCGTGCTAATACTGAGGGCGCAAGAGAGTATAGACTAGCTTTGTTCGACACTCGTTATTTGTATTTGTTTTTATTGATGATGTTCTTAATTCTACAGTACAGGGACTTATTAATTGTTGTATTGGGCACAAAAATGACAATCACTAGCTTAAAAATATAACATACATAAATCAGTCGGAGTAGAGAAAATAAATTACATATACTAACTTAATCTAACAGAGGGTAATAATGCTAATTATATGGTACAAATGTTTCTTCTAATTTAATTCTAAATTGTGGCGCGCTTCTTATTGTTTTAAGACTGTTGGGTAGCTGATTCCAAAGCCTAACAGCATGCACGAAGAAGTGCTTATCTGAACATGCCAATCGATTTTTAATATTTTTAATATTCTTTGTTCGCCGTAAAGCAGCAAAGTCAATCTTATCATATAAGTATGCCGGCTCCGCAGTCATTATAATTCTGTGGAGTTGTGTTAAAACTCGAAGTTTGATCCAAGATTGCATAGACATTCCAAAGATGGTATCTGCGTGTCCACTGATGTGGCCGAATCTACTTATTTTGAACACATATCTTGCGATGCTATTAGAAGCGATCTTTACCATCTCTTGACTTGCTGCGCTGCAGTTTCCAAACAGCTCAACTCCGTAGAACAGAGATGGTATTAAATATGCTTTGGCAATTAGCAGTCGTAGGCTGGTCGGTATTAGATTTTGGGTCAAGTACAATTGCCTACGTAAGGGTTAATACGCACTTAATTTTTTTCTGATTAAAATAAGCCTTGCAGATTCTTGAAGGTTGTTACACTTGTGAATAATCTACATAAAAATAATTAAACATTTAATATGTTAAGTTTACTAAATTAGCATTTTACCAAATCGCTAGTAAAATCACTGGTTATATCGCTAGTTTAATCGCTAGTTAAATTTGTCATTCACTGGCATGCACCAAATCTCTAGTATTTCAGTGGTGCCACATTTTAAGATTTGAGTTTCGAAATTAATCGAATTCATTTTTAAGGTGTATAGAATAGCGATTTTTGTGTTAAGACAAAGATAGAAAAAATTAGATAACTGGCAATAATTTTTGTGTTGATCTTTTGCATAATTATTGTGCAATTTGTAAATCGATTGCTGCCATTTTGAGTTGAATAAAGTGGCAACGCCGACGCCAAAGTAATGACGGGAGCCGCTCAAATGTGGTTAAATTTTATAATTCTTCCGAAATTGATATAATTTAAATTAATTATAAAAGGAAAAGCATCGTACAGATGTCCAGAGCGAAATTTGCTTGGCTTTTATGATGAAGCATTCTTACTTAGCCTTCAATTTCACAATGGGCGACAGAGAGTAGTGCCTACAGCCTGATACAAACTAATTTTTAATTTTGCCAACCTTTCCTCCGGTTGCTTGAATTGAATAATGCGTGGCCCAATGTTACTTTTGAGTACAGTATCATTTAACAATATACTCTTGCCTACGTATATCTTCTGATTTAGAAAGAAGGTCAGATGCGAATCCAAGGAGGCTGCACTCTAGCGTCTCCTTACGGATTTGCTTCTTCCCTAAATCGTCGCAAGAATCATTTATTTAATTAGAGCAAATCTTTTGGTAACATTTTCGTTCGCCGTTCTCGCGTAACCGTGTAGCAGCTAGAGTTACAAGGTATCCTTTTTATTGTGGCGGGCGGAAAATTTGAATTTTGTTGTGTGGGGAAATAGAAAAATTTAAAGGAAATTAAGTTGGTTTTGTTTAAAAAAAACTAACCAATTAGCTTTCATTTTAAAATATTAATACAAAAACCCATAAAAAGGCTTCATCTAAGTTGCATTTGCGGGGTGGCTACCCTACGCAGTCAAGTTCGAAAGGGTTTGTGAACAAGCTTAAAAAATTAAATCGGACAGGGACAATTCTCTCCCACCTATGCCATCTGCCATTAAACTAGTTGCAGATGGCTGCTGCCGGGAACAATTGTCCCCTGCCTATGACATGACAGAGTAAAATGGATGACTTCACTACATGGATTTGGAAATTAAGTGCAACCAGTTAAAATTTTTTAGCCCAACTTTCATCGGTTTCCCATTACGAATGCTTATCGGGGGTGCCACAGAAATAACTAGCGATTTTCGTATAAACGCTCGTATTTTATATTAAAACTGCTCGAATTTATATGTGGAGGCACCAAAAAGCACGCCTACTAGATCAGATGGCAAAAATAAAGCGAATTGAAACCGACTATACAAAGCCAACTAGATTTGAGTAGTTGGTTCCAAATCGCTCGAATTCAACATCTGATCTAGTAGGCGTGCTTTTTCTTTCTTTTAAATTGTGTCATCTAGTAGGCTTTCAATTTATAATCTGTCACATTATAAAGTTACATAGTTGAACGCACACAGAATAAGTTAGTTTCAGCTGAGGCGTGGTTGAAGAAGGAGCTCGTCTTCTGCCTCACCGTAGACTTTTTCTTTTGAATTTTTTTAATATTTTTGCCTCTTGCAAATTGATTTTTTGATACTATTGATTTTTCTTACCCCTATAATTGATTTTTTGTTCTTCTTCTGTTTCTCCATATTTTCTGAAATTGATACTCGTGTCCCTTAAAATTTGCATTGAAATATGGCGTCCGATCAGCAAATAATTTCGATTTCCAATTTTTAATTTATGATTATAAACTATTTAAAGCAAGTCGGAAAAATACGAAAAATTTGTATCAAGGTTTTATTCACAATTTTAATACGTCTTTAATTATTCTTCTTCTGTTTCTCCATATTTTCTGTAATTGTTATACGTGACCCTTCAAATTGATTTGGATTGAAATATGACGCCCGATCAGCAAATAATTTCGATTTCCAATTTTTAATTTATGATTATAAACTATTTAAAGCAAGTCGGAAAAATACGAAAAATTTGTATCAAGGTTTTATTCACAATTTTAATACGTCTTTAATTATTTTCGTAAGATATTGGCTTGAAAGGATAATTCTTTTAATTGTTTATAAGGCGTCGTTTCAATTATTTAAGGATTCTTCTGTTTCTCCATATTCACAAAGGTAGGCTGACCCAGCAATCGTTTTCCAGTCATACGTTTTATTCCATTTCTTATACTAACTTTCTGTTTTTTTTAATTACATACGTTTTGTTCGATTTCTTCCGCTGTTTAATCTCTGCTTTTTCTTCGCCTTTTTCTTCTGTATTCAGCAGGTAAAATCGGCAATCCTAAAAATAATTTGTTGATTGGTAGAACGTATCCAGATTAGCAAGCTATGTAACTCGTCAAGTCTATTGTTATTCATATTTTTCGAGAGGTTAAATGTTTGAAAGGTTCGAAGCCTTGTTTTATAGCAGCGATGGCCTCGCCTGGACCCGAGGCGAACGCATGCCGAGGCTTGGGCCAAGTGAGCAAACTGCTTTTTAGCCGCTGGGCATCTTGGCCTTTCTCTTCTTGACAACCCCTGTTTTAAAGTGACCGATCATTTATAAAGTGAAAAAATGATATTTTCCATCTTTGGATGTTTTCTTGTTTTCTTTGCTCCAAATCTAAATGACTTCCTTGGGTAATTAAGCAAAAAAAGTTAATATTTGGTAAATTTCATATACCGATACAAAATATTTGGACCAAACCAAAATAAAAAATTATTTCCGTGGCATTAGGCTGTCTTCCATCTTGAAATAATTTGTTAAATGTTCCTAAACCAAAATTGTTAGCACATTGTTGGGTTTTGTTTTTTAACTAAATGTTTCCGTGTTTTAAATTTGTAATTTTTCCATCCGAATAAAATTTGATTGTATGACTGACTAGTTTGAAAATCAAAAAATATGAAGAAAAAATGAAATGAAATGAATACCTAGAAGTGACAGTTAATTCAAAGTATGTCCGATTTCGTGTTGGTGGGCCATAAACAAAAAGAGTGTTACCGTTCTTCAAATTTCTGTCTATATATTTTGTTTGGTAATTGAAGAAAAAAAGCCCTAAAAATGCCGAAAAAATAGAACCATTAGCGTTTTATACCTTTGGAGAGGTATATTGAAATTATACGCACAGGATGAAGCATCTCCGACCACATAAAGTATATGGGTGATCGCCCACTGGGATTTTTAATGGATCAAATTAATTTTTTTCGTTTTCTTGTTGTAAAATAGTATATATCCATTTTTAGCATTTTGCCGAAATATGCTTAATTCGTGGTAAAAAAACGATTTGAAAATTAACTATTTAGCTAATTTAGCTAACTAGCTAGTCCCGCCGCGACTTTGTCAGCGTCTACGACTTTAAGAAATAGTAGAAATTGTATTGTTTTATCTTGTAGACAGTTTCGAGTTCATAGCTCGTAAAAATATTTCAAAATTTTTCGTAGTGAATGAAGTGGCCTGTACACATGTTAAATTTTTCCCCATCCCGTCCTAAAAGGACACAACCAAATTTTCTAAGCGCTCGAAAATTGCGAAATTAGGTATTAATCCCTTAGGTCAAGTGAATGTCCGTCCCGCGCCCATATCTAGTAAACATATAAAGCTAGTGGATTTCACAGCAGCATCACCACTGCTTGCCCATAATTGGGAATGTGTAGATTGCTAAGTCTTTCCCAAAAATTAAAGGGACAATATTTTTGGAAAATACTAATGTTATCGTTTCGTTGAACCAATAATTACGAACTAAATATCGAATTAAATTGACCTCATGGTTGCCACTCTTCAATTACAATTACATTTAAATTGGCTTTGCCCCTTTTTAACCCCCACCTAAGCGGCTCGCGCCCCTTCCCTCTTCAAACGCTCTCCAATCTTTCCCGTCCCCCTTTTCGATACGGCCTTTCGAAAAAACAAAAAAAAACGTTGGTAAATGTAACATTTTTCATTGGTAAATTCGCCAATTTACGTCTTTGATTTTTCGCCCAAAGTTTTTCCATTTAATAACAAAATGCCTACAACTTTTGACTGATTTTTGTAGATGAGGGAAAAAATCAAATTACTGCCTTACTGCTGCAACCTGCTGGTTAATAATTAATAATTTAGTTATTCCGAAAAAAAAAATTAAATTAACTTCCTTTTGTTATGGTGAAAAAACTTACTTACTCTGTTTGATTTCGAACTCGGATCCCTTGCACTGAAATTCGATGTGACTAACGTTCTGAACGACTGGGCTGCGCCGCGTCTAAGACCATGCAACTAAAAGCATACTTATAGTGGGTGGGATTCTGATGTGTCGAAAATGTTTGCATAATTGCCTGCTTGCAATTCTCAAGCTTAATTCCACACTCTGACCATATATACGTATGTCAGAAATTTGCGCAGAAAAATCAAAAGTGTTAGCATTTTGAAATCAAAGGGACACTTAGTTAATTTTTAAATAACTTTTGTCTTGATTATACGTTAAGGAAATTGGTAAAATCAACAAGAAAAATCATTAAATCAACAATTTTTAGTCAAAAACGAAAAAAGTTACATGTACAATTTTTATTTTTGTGTGTGTCTACTTATTTTAATACTGAAAAACTTAATTCTGAAATTAATCTAAATTACTTCGGGTGTTCACTTTGTTGAGCACATTGGCACTTGGGGGAAAAGTCTAAGCATTTCCAACAACAGCTCGACCCAGACCTTGACTAAAAAGTCTGTTTGGGCTAAGTGCCCAAAATGTCTTTAATATTTTGTCCAGAATAATTGTTATAACTCTGTGCTAAAAATGTAATACAAATTCAATCAGTTTGTCATTGCTGTTAACCAACAGTAAGACCACCATTTTTTTTTGTAACTAAAAATGTCGTCTGAGGGTAAGTGAAGTCAACTGCAATCGACTCCTAAGAAAACGCTGAGAGTCTACGAAGTAAGCTGTTCTTATAAACTTTTAAGTTGTGTGTAACTGCCCGGACTTCCCTACTACGGCATCTCGTATGCGTCGTTTGTGGTCTATACAACTTGAAGCTTTACTGAATAGATACGTTGGCGAGAAAAATAAACTTCATGGTTTTTAGCAAGTTTTCCTTAACTTGATCAATAATCGCTTCCGTCCAAAAACCCAATACAGTGGGGCAACTCATGAAAAGTTCAATTCACAAGTTGTTGACGCTCAGCTTTATTGGGCCAATGTATATACTGCGACATAAGCCGCAAAAATGCTGTAAATATCCATTTCGTAATCATGGTTAAAGTTCCACCATCAGCGATTCCAAATATTGTACATATTTTTAGAAAAGGAGACCGCTCAGCAGAGACCAAATGAAATAACACTATGGCGAGCTGTAAATCAATTGGCATTTGATTTTTGAATCCTCTTATTGCAAAAACTTCGTTTTCCTTTATCGGTCCATCAATTCAGCAATATTCCCGAATCGGTTCCGAGTCACGCGCAAAATCAAGCTTAAAACGACGCTCATCAAATGAGGTGAGGATGTTATTTCGCCAACTAATGGTTTTGGGCACGTTAGGAGATACCTCCTCGACGGCAAGAATAAATGCAAGCGATATCGTCCATAAAGTCTTTCATCGGTTTCCCATTACGAATGCTTATCGGGGTGCCACAGAAATAACTAGCGATTTTCGTATAAACGCTCGTATTTTATATTAAAACTGCTCGAATTTATATGTGAAGAGGCACCAAAAGCACGCCTACTAGATCAGATGGCAAAAATAAAGCGAATTGAAACCGACTATACAAAGCCAAGTAGATTTAAGTAGTTGATTCCAAATCGCTCGAATTCAACATCTGATCTAGTAGGCGTGCTTTTTCTTTCTTTTAAATTGTGTCATCTAGTAGGCTTTCAATTTATAATCTGTCACATTATAAAGTTACATAGTTGAACGCACACAGAATAAGTTAGTTTCAGCTGAGGCGTGGTTGAAGAAGGAGCTCGTCTTCTGCCTCACCGTAGACTTTTTCTTTTGAATTTTTTTTAACATTTTTGCCTCTTGCAAATTGATTTTTTTGATACTATTGATTTTTCTTACCCCTATAATTGATTTTTTGTTCTTCTTCTGTTTCTCCATATTTTCTAATATTGATACTCGTGTCCCTTAAAATTTGCATTGAAATATGGCGTCCGATCAGCAAATAATTTCGATTTCCAATTTTTAATTTATGATTATAAACTATTTAAAGCAAGTCGGAAAAATACGAAAAATTTGTATCAAGGTTTTATTCACAATTTTAATACGTCTTTAATTATTCTTCTTCTGTTTCTCCATATTTTCTGTAATTGTTATACGTGACCCTTCAAATTGATTTGGATTGAAATATGACGCCCGATCAGCAAATAATTTCGATTTCCAATTTTTAATTTATGATTATAAACTATTTAAAGCAAGTCGGAAAAATACGAAAAATTTGTATCAAGGTTTTATTCACAATTTTAATACGTCTTTAATTATTCTTCTTCTGTTTCTCCATATTTTCTGTAATTGTTATACGTGACCCTTCAAATTGATTTGGATTGAAATATGACGCCCGATCAGCAAATAATTTCCGATTTCCAATTTTTAATTTATGATTATAAACTATTTAAAGCAAGTCGGAAAAATACGAAAAATTTGTATCAAGGTTTTATTCACAATTTTAATACGTCTTTAATTTTCTTCTTCTGTTTCTCCATATTTTCTGTATTGTTATACGTGACCCTTCATTGATTTGGATTGAATATGCGCCCGATCAGCAAATAATTCTTTCCAATTTTTAATTTATGATTTAACTATTTAAAGCAGTCGGAAAAATACGAAAATTTGTATCAGGTTTATTCACAATTTTAATACTTTTTAATTTCTTCTCTTCTCTTGCCAGAGTCTTTTAGACCAGCGCAATCGTTTTCCAGTCATACGTTTTATTCGATTTCTTATCCTAACTTTCTGTATTTTTTAATTACATTTGGTTTGTTCGATTTCTTCTGCTGTTTCGTCTGCTTTTTCTTCTCCTTCTGTATTCAGCAGGTAAAATCGGCAATCCTAAAAATAATTTGTTGACTAGGAGAACGTATCCAGATTAGCAAGCTATGTAACTCGTCAAGTCTTTTGTTATTTATATTTTTCGAGAGGTTAGCGATGGTCTCGCCTGAACCCGAGGCGAACGCATGCCGAGGCGTGTTCCAAGAGAGCAAACTGCTATTAAGCCGCTGGGCAGTCGATAGCGCTAATCGCACACCAATACACAGTCGCATCTTGGCCTTTCTCTTCTTGACAACCCCTGTTTTAAAGTGACCGACCATTTATAAAGTGGAAAAATTATATTTTCCATCTTTGGATGTTTTCTTGTTTTCTTTGCTCCAAATCTAAATGACTTCCTTGGGTAATTAAGCAAAAAAGTTAATAATTTGGTAAATTTCATATTCCGATACAAAATATTTAGACCAAACCAAAATAAAAAATGATTTCCGTGGCATTAGGCTGTCTTCCATCTTGAAATAATGTTTAAATGTTCCTATATAGCTATACCAGCTAATCCCGCCGCGACTTTGTCAGCGTCTAAGACTTTAAGAAATAGTAGAAATTGTATTGTTTTATCTTGTATGTAGACGGTTTCGAGTTCATAGCTCGTAAAAATATTTCAAAATTTTTCGTAGTGAATGAAGTGGCCTGTACACATGTTAAATTTTTTCCCATCCCGTCCTAAAGGACCCAAATAAATTTCCTAAGCGCTCGAAAATTGCGAAATTATGTATTAATCCCTTCCGTCAAGTGAATGTCCGTCCCGTGCCCATGTCTAGTAAATATATAAAGCTTGTGGATTTCACAGCAGCATCACCACTGCTTGCCCATAATTGGGAATGTATAGATTGCTAAGTCTTTCCCAAAAATTAAAGGGACAATATTTTTGGAAAATACTACTGCTACCGTTTCGTTGAACCAATAATTACGAACTAAATATCGAATTAAATTGACCTCATGGTTGCCACTCTTCAATTACAATTACATTTAAATTGGCTTTGCCCCTTTTTCCTAACCCCCTCCTAAACAGCTCTCGACCCACTTCCCTCTTCAAACGCTCTCCAATCTTTCCCGTCCCCCTCATTCCTTTCGGTTTCGATACGGTACCCGGATTTTTATTTCGGTATACCGGTACGAACCGATATAAGTACTACTTATTTTTAATACTGAAAAAACTTAATTCTGAAATTAATCTAAATCACTTAGGGTGTTCACTTTGTTGAGCACATAGGCACTTGGGGAAAAGTCTAAGCATTTCCAACAACAATTTACTCTGAACAAATTGTGCACAGCTTGCTCGACCCAGACCTTGACTACAAACAGTGTGCCCATATTTTGTCTAGAATAATTGTTATAACTCTGTGCTAAAAGTGTAATACAAATTCAATCAGTTTGTCATTGCTGTTAACCAAAAGTAAGACCACCATTTTTATTTGATTCGAAAGTTGCTACGAAATGGGGTAACTAAAAATGTCGTCTGAGGGTAGGCAGAGTCAACCGCAATCGACTCCTAAGAAAACGCTGAGAGTGTCTACGAAGTAAGCTGTTCTTATAAACTTTTAAGTTGTGGTAACTGCCCGGACTTCCTACTACGGCATCTCGTATGCGTAGTTTGTGGTCACATACAACTTGCAGTTTTACTGAATAGATACGTTGGCGAGAAAAATAAACTTCATGGTTTTTAGCAGGTTTTTCACATAGCTTGATCTCGCTTCCGCGAAAACCCAAACAGTGGGCAACTCATGAAAAGTTCAATTCAAAGTTGTTGACGCTCAGCTTTATTGGGCCAATGTATATACTGCGACATAAGCCGCAAAAATGCTGTAAATATCCTTTTCGTAATCATGGTTAAAGTTCCACCATCAGCGATTCCAAATATTGTACACATTTTTCGAATAGATGCACTGCCTCCAGAGGAGACCAAATGAAATAACACTATGGCGAGCTGTAAATCAATTGGCATTTGATTTTTGAATCCTCTTATTGCAAAAACTTTGTTTTCCTTTATCAGATTCCATCAATTCCAGCAATATTCCGAATCGGTTCCGAGTCACGCGCAAAATTAGCTTAAAACGACGCTCATCAAATGAGGTGAGGATGTTATTTCGCCAACTAATGGTTTTGGGCACGTTAGAGATACCTCCTCGACGGCAAGAATAAATGCAAGCGATATCGTCCATAAAGTCTTGCATCGGTTTCCCATTACGAATGCTTATCGTGGGTGCCACAGAAATAACTAGCGATTTTCGTATAAACGCTCTTATTTTATATTAAAACTGCTCGAATTTATATGTGAAGAGGCACCAAAAAGCACGCCTACTAGATCAGATGGCAAAAATAAAGCGAATTGAAACCGACTATACAAAGCCAAGTAGATTTAAGTAGTTGATTCCAAATCGCTCGAATTCAACATCTGATCTAGTAGGCGTGCTTTTCTTTCTTTTAAATTGTGTCATCTAGTAGGCTTTCAATTTATAATCTGTCACATTATAAAGTTACATAGTTGAACGCACACAGAATAAGTTAGTTTCAGCTGAGGCGTGGTTGAAGAAGGAGCTCGTCTTCTGCCTCACCGTAGACTTTTTCTTTTGAATTTTTTTTAACATTTTTGCCTCTTGCAAATTGATTTTTTTGATACTATTGATTTTCTTACCCCTATTATTGATTTTTTGTGTTATTATTTTAGTGTTAATTGCCCGTTTTTAAAGTAGGGCTTTGATGTCTGTCATCCGCATCAGCGTTATTTTGCGTATTCTTCTTCTCTGAAATTGCATTATATGAAATTCCATATTTTCTGAAATTGTTATACGTGACCCTTCAAATTGATTTGGATTGAAATATGACGCCCGATCAGCAAATAATTTCGATTTCCAATTTTTAATTTATGATTATAAACTATTTAAAGCAAGTCGGAAAAATACGAAAAATTTGTATCAAGGTTTTATTCACAATTTTAATACGTCTTTAATTTATTTAAGAGATTTCGCACGATTTTCTTTTAGATGCTGATTTTAATTCAAGTTGCGCTACGTCAAGTTATTTTTAGAGATGAGCGCAATCGTTTTCCAGTCATACGTTTTATTCGATTTCTTATCCTAACATCCTGTTTTTTTTTTAATTACATACGTTTTGTTCGATTTCTCTGCTTCTCCTTCTTCTCCTTTTTCTTCTGTATTCAGCAGGTAAAATCGGCAATCCTAAAAATAAATAATTTGTTGATTAGGAGAACGTATCCAGATTAGCAAGCTATGTAACTCGTCAAGTCTATTGTTGTTATTCATATTTTTCGAGAGGTCAAATGTTTGAAAGGTTCGAAGCCTTGTTTTATAGCAGCGATGGCCTCGCCTGGACCCGAGGCGAACGCATGCCGAGGCGTGGGCCAAGAGAGCAAACTGCTTTTAGCCGCTGGGCAGTCGATAGCGCAGATCGCACACCAATACACAGTCGCATCTTGGCCTTTCTCTTCTTGACAACCCCTGTTTTAAAGTGACCGATCATTTATAAAGTGGAAAAATGACATTTTCCATCTTTGGATGTTTTCTTGTTTTCTTTGCTCCAAATCTAAATGACTTCCTTGGGTAATTAAGCAAAAAAGTTAATATTTGGTAAATTTCATATACCGATACAAAATATTTAGACCAAACCAAAATAAAAAATTATTTCCGTGGCATTAGGCTGTCTTCCATCTTGAAATAATTTGTTAAATGTTCCTAAACCAAAATTGTTAGCACATTGTTGGGTTTTGTTTTTTAACTAAATGTTTCCGTGTTTTAAATTTGTAATTTTTCCATCCGAATAAAATTTGTATTGTATGACTGACTAGTTTGAAAATCAAAAAATAATGAAGAAAAAATGAAATGAAATGAATACCTAGAAGTGACAGTTAATTCAAAGTATGTCCGATTTCGTGTTGGTGGGCCATAAACAAAAAGAGTGTTACCGTTCTTCAAATTTCTGTCTATATATTTTGTTTGGTAATTGAAGAAAAAAGCCCCTAAAAATGCCGAAAAAAAATAGAACCATTAGCGTTTTTATACCTTTGGAGAGAGTATATTGAAATTATACGCACAGGATGAAGCATCTCCGACCACATAAAGTATATGGGTGATCGCCCACTGGGATTTTTAATGGATCAAATTAATTTTTTTCGTTTTCCTTGTTGTAAAATAGTATATATACATTTTTAGCATTTTGCCGAAATATGCTTAATTCGTGGTAAAAAACGATTTGAAAATTAACATATTTAGCTAATTTAGCTAACTAGCTAATCCCGCCGCGACTTTGTCAGCGTCTAAGAC
The DNA here is from genome assembly GCA_018904235.1 of Lordiphosa stackelbergi. NCBI lineage: Eukaryota > Metazoa > Arthropoda > Insecta > Diptera > Drosophilidae > Lordiphosa > Lordiphosa stackelbergi. The sequence goes on along the minus strand of JAEIFU010003192.1, from coordinate 13,595 downwards.
TTTAAGAAATAGTAGAAATTGTATTGTTTTATCTTGTAGACGGTTTCGAGTTCATAGCTCGTAAAAATATATCAAAATTTTGGGTGGTGAATGAAGTGGCCTGTACACATGTTAAATTTTTTCCTATCTCGTCCTAAAGGACACAACCAAATTTTCTAAGCGCTCGAAAATTGCGAAATTAGGTATTAATCCCTTAGGTCAAGTGAATGTCCGTCCCGCGCCCATATCTAGTAAACATATAAAGCTAGTGGATTTCACAGCAGCATCACCACTGCTTGCCCATAATTGGGAATGTATAGATTGCTAAGTCTTTCCCAAAAATTAAAGGGACAATATTTTTGGAAAATACTACTGTTATCGTTTCGTTGAACCAATAATTACGAACTAAATATCGAATTAAATTGACCTCATGGCTGCCACTCTTCAACTGTAATTCTATTTAAATTGGCTTTCCCCCTTTTTCCTAACCCTCTCGACCCCTTTCCCTCTTTCAACGCTCTCCAATCTTTCCCGCCCCGTCTCATTGCACCCCCTCCCTCTTCCTGGACTCTCCACTCTTTCCCGTCCCCCTCATTACTTTCGGTTTCGATACGGTATGATGACATAATTGTTATATTTAGGGTGCTCAGTGAACACCAAATTCCAAAAGTTCACGAAAGAACAACAAAACACATAGGAAAAAATTACCAACTTTTTCTTGCCCTAGGGTATGTTTAAAAAATCGCTCGTTAAAGGTTAAGAGAGCCATCAACCGGCACTCGGCTCGTGAGCCACAGCACGTAAGCCTCTCTCGGCTCGTGGGGCCCAGCTCTCTGTTCTACGCTGAGAGCTGTGTGGTTCGCGAGTTATTCTAACCTATTTACCGTGACTGTCGACTTTTAAAATCGCGAAATAATTCCAAAGAAGATAAAAAATAGTAAAAAAAAAAGGAAGAACGTTAACACAAATCAAGTGAAAAATCCTGGCAGGATCAATCCATGAGCGCAATTTGAAGCTAACGGATCTCCATGGTAATAAGACCGCTAATTACTTAAGAAACTGCTTTTCAAGTCCACAAATGACCACACATAATAACATGGCCATGAATTTGACAATACTGAACCGCGATAAATACCATGGAAGACCAATGCTAAAGAATATAGTCAAGCTCAGAAGAATCGATTTAAACCACTTTCCGTTACTGACAAATCATTAAATCGCGGAAAATTACCAAAGAGGATCAAAAATTGTAACTATGCGAAGCAAAATGTACTTCCAACCAAATGGCAAATCGTGCCCCGATCAATGCATGAGCGCCATTCGCAGCTATGGGATCGCCATCTTAAAAAAACCGCTAATTACTTAAGAAACTGCTTTTCAATGTCAACACAGAACTACATTGCCCTGTTTATGACAATACTAAACCGCGACAATCACCATCGAAGATCAATGTAAAAGAATAAAAACGCAATATGTCTTGAACTGTGATGCAAAACAAACATGGCTATATCTATTGACGCTGGTGAAGATTTAATATGATTTATAGGGAGGGGCATTGTTACTATTTTTGATCCTCTTCGGTATTTTTCCGCGATTGAATGATTTGTCAGTAACGGAAAGTGGTTTGAAATGTTCCGTGTGATCTTGACTATATTCTTTAGCATTGGTCCTCGATGGTGTATATCGCGGTTCAGTAGTGTCCTAATCATGACTATGTTATTATAATTTGTGGTATTGGAAAGCAGTTTCTTAAGTAATTAGCGGTCTTATTACCATGGAGATCCGTATATAGTAAATAGGTTAGAATAACTCGCGAACCACACAGTCTGTGGCTCCCAGCGAAGAACAGAGAGCTGGGGCTCACGAGCCGAGAACGGCTTTTTGTATAAATGTTAAGCAGTTGGACAATTTCATTAGCCAGATATAAATGTATCGCACCGAGTCGATAATTTGACGGCGGCTATCGACATACCACATTAGTTTCTGTGAAACATAAATTTACCGCACACAAAATTTGCGAGTGTGAACACTAAGCCAAATTCAATTGAATCTTTCGAAGTTTCGACAAATTTCGATTAAAATTTATTTGACGTGTGTGTGAACACCAAGACAAATTCCGCCATGACAGTTTTTGTGTAAATTAATTTGACTGTGTGAACTTAGCTTGAGGCGTCTGAAATTCTTTGTAAATATTAAGGGCAAAATGTGTAGCCTGTTAAATACAGCTGGTTTACCACAACAATTACTAGGGTAAATCACAAGGGGCGCTCACTAGCTCATGTGTGGTTACGAGGGCTGGTGAACACCCTGATTATGAATTATTTGTTTTCGAATTTTACACCTCCACTTTCTATATAGCATTCTTGGAAATTGCTCGCAGTAACATAATTGCATTCAATGTGGTTTAGTCCATTCAACTTATTAGCAGATTCATTATTCATTTTACGCCAAAGAAGAGGCGTACCAAGCTAACGTAAAGCACGACTTTTGAAATCTAATATAATTTTGGGGAACTTTGTGGAGGATTCTGACCACCAGTTAAGAACGTTTTAATGTATTCAAAAACGTTTGAGTGCTATTTTGCTACACTCAAAAAACAACTCGCCCTAAAAAGTGCCATATTCGCCCTAATATTTAGAAAATCGCCCTAAAAAAAGGGCCAAAGGCGACTCGCCTTATAAATTTAAGAAAATGCTTTTCTAAAAAATAGAAATTGTGTTCTAGATTTCAGGGCAATTTTTCTAAAAAACCCTTAGACAATTTCAGCTGTTATGTCGATTTAAAATTCCCAAGCGATTATGGCAGCGCTGGCATGAGGAGGAAGCAGCTGGCAGTAAAAGACTAAAAAAACGAGAAAGGCAAAGCTAACTTCGTCTGTACCGAAGTTTTGATACACTGCAAAAAATAGCTTGTCTCAACGGTTAGCGACTCGACCAAACTCGCAGATCAGCAAAAAAATTAAATTACCCATGACCGTGTTTGAAGCAGTATATTGAGAACAAAAAGTTTTTCTTACTAAAAACCATTTTCGCAGTAGTGTGGTCGAATAGCAGCGTCAGTAAAAGAAGACTCGTGCAAAGTCAGCTCGATAGCTCCAAAACTGGGGCTAGCGGGGCAAGCCGTCTGATCAGAATATTTATGTGGTCGGGATGATTCCTTCATGCGTTGCAAACTTCGGCAAAATTATAAACACTTTTCGAGGGTATAAAAAATTGTGGGAAAGAGGAGGACGACCGACCACAGACCCCAACCCGTGTTTTGTTGTTGGATCCACCCCTCTAACTTCACCCCCCAATCACAACCTCCCGTCACCTCTTCACCAACCCCCTTTTTTATACACTTGAAAAGTGTATTATAATTTTGCCCAGAAGTTTGCAACGCATAGAAGGAATCATCTCCGACCACATAAAGTATATATTTCTTGATCAGCATGACGAGCTGAGTCGATTAAGCTTTGTCCGTCCGTCGTCTGTCCGTCCGTCCGTCTGTCCGTCTGTCCGTCTGTCGTCTGTTTCTACGCGAACTAGTCCCTCAGTTTTGGAGCTATCGAGCTGAAACTTTGCACAGAGTCTTCTTTTACTGCACGCTGCTAATATGTCGGAACCGACCGGATCGGATGACTACTTCTTGTAGCTGCCATACAAATGTTCGTTCGGAAAATGGTTTTTAGTAAGAAAAACTGTTTTGTTCTCAATATTACTGCTCTCAAACACGGTCATGGGTAATATGTAATGTTTTTAAGCTGATCTGCGAAGTTTGGTCGAAGTCGCTAACCGTTGAGACAAGCTATTTCAAGTGTATCAAAACTTCGGTACAGACGAAGTTAGCTTTGCCTTTCTCGTTTTTACTTACTCTTTACTGGGACTTGAACTCGGGACCAATCACAAATACTGAACACACGGACGACGTCTTAGCCCACTCGACTATTAGCCTTAAGCAAGACGTTGCGTCATAAGCGTAGTTAAGAATGTATGCAGTTGGTCTAGTTGATATCACATTCGCTTAGCAAACGTGGAGGCCTGGGATCAAGTCCCAGTAGAAGCAAAATTTTGTTTAGCAATACCTTGCGTTAAAATCGTTCCTATGAATTTGTGTGCCGTATATGGCGCTTAAGTACTCACTTTTGCCAATTAATAAGAAGCAAGGGTCGTGGTCGAGTGGATAAGACATTAGCTTAGAAAATGTCGGGGACTGGAATCAAGTCCCCGTAGGACCATAATTTTTTTTCTTATTTAATGTTTTTTTTTATATTGTGGTGTATTTTTTTTTAATTTTTTTTGGCAATACTTGTTTAAAATCGCATTGACTATATTTTATACAATCCTCTTTAATCGATTACTACATGGTGAAACGCATGTCAAGACAAAACAAAAACTTGCTCAATACATCTACATTCTTCAGGGATTGCGAATAGACATTAGTGCGTATAAACAAATGCCATCACATAGACGGCTTCTTCGTTAAAACCGAACTACGGCTAGGCAAAATGCAAATTCACAAACATTTTTAGAAAAGGAAGGGTTTAAAAAGACCCCTAAATTTGCAACAAATTTTTGTAAAGTCAAAGGCGAAATTACTCCTAAAAATTAGAAAAGGCAATATTATACAATTTCCTAAAATTTAGAAAAATAATATTTTTCTAATATTCAGATAATTTTTTTTTTTAAATATAGAAATTTTTTCTAAATTTAAGGGGCTCGATTTTTTTCTTTTTTAGGGCGATTTTCTTAAAAGTAACCAAAAATTCATGTACCTCAGTAAAATTGATATATGTGCAAAATGTTTTTTTGTTATTTCTTTCGATCCAATAACGGTACATTGGTTTTGAGTATACACTTTCTTTCTCTTTTACTTCATGTCGCTTTGCCAAGTGTTCACTTCTAATTACCTCCTAATCTGTGGTGCAGTTATATGAAACAAGCGAGCCATCCCATGTTTCTCATAGAAAATTGATATATGTGCAATTTGTGTTTTTTGTCTTTTAAGGGAAATAGCGTCAACATAAATGGCAGTTTCAATGACAAAATATTGAACAGGTGTGCAAGCAATATTATTAACATAACAATCTAGTGAATTTCAAGTGATAACATGTTATTTTGGCTAAAAATGCCCCTTACAAAAAAACCATGCATGAAGCTGGTAGAAAAATTGATATAAACGCAGTTTAACGAACAGCCGTCGTAACACAGTAACCAAACTTTTTGAATAGTCCTCAAAATTATTGTCAAAATCAGCGATTCCCAAGGTGGATGAGAGCACCAAGCAACTCATAAGGACTCTAGCAGCCAATAAATTGATGAGCTGCGCTCAAATTAAGTCGGAGCTAAGTCTACCAATATGTCGACAACGCAAGCAGCAAATTTGCCGAAAGGAGTTGCATCTTCAGAATCAGTCCAAGGTACCTAAACCGCGCCACAAGCAACATTACAAGAATGCGCAAATGGCCATTTATGAAAAGAATATGATTTGGGACGAAGAAATAGAATCCTTCATATTAAGTGATAAAAATAGTTTAACCTAGACGGCTCAGATGGATTTGTAGAGATATGCGACATCCCCGACCGACCTGCTACAAGCGCAACCATGGTGATGAGTCTCTCATGGTATAGGCTTTCTTTAGTGCTAAAGGCAAGTTGTAAATTCGATTTGGGCCTGGCCGTATCAATGCGCAAATGTATGTAGAGATGCTGGAAAGTAAGCTTATCACAATCGCGGAAGAGTTCCATGGTGACAATTGGATTTTTCAGCAAGAAAAAGCTTCCATACACGTTGCCCGGCGACAAAGGCATATTTCAGGTCCCACAATATTCCGCTGTTACAGTGGCCGGCATTAAGTTCGGATCTAAATCCAATTGAGGATCTGTAGGGCATCATTTCTGCCACAAAATTCGGCGCTGTGAAGGAGTCCGACACTTTGATGCAGCTTTAAGAAGCAATTGTGAAGGTGTGGGAATATATTTATTTAAGTGTTTTACAAAACTTGGCTAATTCAATGCCCCGGCGGTTGCCGTTACTGGAAACGATAAATGGCAACCCAATTTTATATTAATGATATCACTAGACTACATTTGGAGTTAAGTTTCCATTTAAAATATAAAAATACCACACATCTAAAAATTTGCACATATAGCAATTTTCTAAGAAATTCTATTTAATTATTTTTGTTTGTTAGTTAATTGTTTTAAATAAAATAGGCGTTTGTATTTTAAATTTCAATATCCAATTCCTTTTAAAAAAAAATAATGTCACAAATGAAAAAGAATGCAAATGTAAATAACTAAGCAAAATACGTATGCACATATATCAATTTTACTGAAATCTAAACTCAAATATTATTTTTTTTACCACAACAAAAATAAAAAAAAAAAAAAAAAACCAAAAACCCCCATAAAAATCTCCTAATACCTTCCAAAAAAAAAAATTTTTTTCAAAAAAATTCCCAAAATTATCCCCTCCAAAAAAAAAAAAAAAAAAAAAAACAAACAAAAAAAAAAAAATTACATACCCAACAACAAAACCAAGCCACTAAACCCCTCCCTAACCACATCTCCCTCCCCCACCGGAGAAAAAAACAAAATAAGGTTCGGTTCAATCAATCATTTAAGGGCCGATTTCTCATGTACTACATAGAGCTATCCGTCACTTAAACTAACAACTGACAGAGTAAATTTTAAATTTATGTGACACATAGCAGCTATCTGGATGAAGAGAAATGAGACTATGGGCCGTTTTCATGTTGCTGCTTTTGCAAATCTAGGTGGATTTGTTGGTGTTTGCTTGCTCATGTTCCTACTAACTATCTAGATGGATTTCGTAGCAAAGTACTTCATCCTCATTGATTTGAAAACAATGTACATGAATTCATATTGGGTATTTTTATGAGTGCGCCATATGGTCACACTAAAAATTTGAAATAAAAAAAACATCTGCTGCAAAAACAGTTATATCTGAATTGTTAATAATTAAAACCAAAAATTGAAAAATTTTTGTATGTGCCTTTGGTATACAAGACACCTGCAGACATTACAAAGAGGCAGATGCTCATACTAATCGCTCCTAGGGTCAGTGCTTATGCTGACTTCAAACAGGCATCTAATTTGGCCAAATGTCATTCAAATTACCTTGATTATTGATTTTACTGTATTTTAAACTTAATAGCAACGAAAGTTAGCGTCGATTTGGAACGATGGAATATGAAACACTAGAGCATTTTTTGTTTTTTGATTTATTCCTTAATTATAAACTTAATTTAGAATCTGAAAATGCAATGTTGTTAAGAATTGCATAAACTATTGTTTTATTTAACTTTTGGGTGGATTTAAGGTTTGCAGGTATAAAAAAATCAAGTTGAAAAATTGACATCCCACATTTTGGGTCATATCTCTATTTCCCGGAGATGTGCCATAATACGCCGTATACCATTTTAAAGCATACACTTTCAAGAGTGTTTTAAAAAAAAAATCATGCAAATCGTCTGAACAGTTTTTGAGAAAAGCTCTTCTAAGTGGACCAACCTCTTGCTTTTCCCCATACAAAATGATACAAAAAAATTACTTTTATACATTAAGCCCTATAACTCCGCTTTTAGGAGATGTGCCCAAATACGCCTTCTACCATCATTAAGGACACATATTCAAGGGCATATGCAACAAATTTTAACCAAATCGTGTGAACCGTTTTTGAGAAAAGCCCCTTTAAGTGGAGTTGCCTTGGCTTGATATTTAAAAATTACAAAAAGACCGCCAGTTCAGCAGTCGGAACCAGTCATGGAACTAGTTAAAAAAAAAAATGCTTTTAAGTAAAATTAAGTTAAATTAAGGCTTTTTAACAACGAAAAACAAGTCTCAATAAAGTATTTAACATCCAACGCCTTCGAGCCATTTTAGTATGACCATAAAAATCGTTGCTAACTTTTATTTTTAAAATTGCCGGGGAACTAGGAGATGTGCAAACATGCACGATACGTCAAAAGATGCGTATATTTTTTTACTATTTTATAAAAAAAGAATCATCAAAATCGTCTGAACAGATTTGGTGAAAATCTAAATCGTTGCTAATTTTTCTTTTCAAGATTGCGCAATAACTAAGAGATGTGCCAACATGCACGATACGTCAAAAAATGCGCATTTTAATTGTCTATTTTATAAAAAAAAGAATCGTCAAAATTGTCTGAACAGATTTCGAGAAATTCAATTTTTTTTCTTCACCATAAGTGGCAAGTCGCAATAGTATGACCATAAAAATCGTTGCTAACTTTTATTTTCAAGATTGCGCGAGAACTAGGAGATGTGCAAACATGCACGATACGTCAAAAGATGCGCATTTTTATTAACTATTTTATAAAAAAAGAATCATTAAGATCGTCTGAACAGATTTCGAGAAATTCAATTTTTTCTACTTTCATAGTAGCCCTGGTCATAAAAAAGCCAAATGGCGTGTAGTATGACCAACATTCGTAGAGGCCCTGGTGTTGGAAAATAATATGACCATAAAAATCGTTGCTAACTTTTATTTTCAAGATTGCGCGAGAACTAGGAGATGTGCAAACATGCACGATACGTCAAAAGATGCGCATTTTTATTAACTATTTTATAAAAAAGAATCATTAAGATCGTCTGAACAGATTTCGAGAAATTCAATTTTTTCCTACTTTCATAGTAGCCCTGGTCATAAAAAAGCCAAATGGCGTGTAGTATGACCAACATTCGTAGAGGCCCTGGTGTTGGAAAATAATATGACCATAAAAATCGTTGCTAACTTTTATTTTCAAGATTGCGCGAGAACTAGGAGATGTGCAAACATGCACGATACGTCAAAAGATGCGCATTTTTATTAACTATTTTATAAAAAAAAGAATCATTAAGATCGTCTGAACAGATTTCGAGAAATTCAATTTTTTCCATTTTCATAGTAGCCCTGGTCATAAAAAAGCCAAATGGCGTGTAGTATGACCAACATTCGTAGAGGCCCTGGTGTTGGAAAATAATATGACCATAAAAATCGTTGCTAACTTTTATTTTCAAGATTGCGCGAGAACTAGGAGATGTGCAAACATGCACGATACGTCAAAAGATGCGCATTTTTATTAACTATTTTATAAAAAAAGAATCATTAAGATCGTCTGAACAGATTTCGAGAAATTCAATTTTTTCTACTTTCATAGTAGCCCTGGTCATAAAAAAGCCAAATGGCGTGTAGTATGACCAACATTCGTAGAGGCCCTGGTGTTGGAAAATAATATGACCATAAAAATCGTTGCTAACTTTTATTTTCAAGATTGCGCGAGAACTAGGAGATGTGCAAACATGCACGATACGTCAAAAGATGCGCATTTTTATTAACTATTTTATAAAAAAAGAATCATTAAGATCGTCTGAACAGATTTCGAGAAATTCAATTTTTTCCTACTTTCATAGTAGCCCTGGTCATAAAAAAGCCAAATGGCGTGTAGTATGACCAACATTCGTAGAGGCCCTGGTGTTGGAAAATAATATGACCATAAAAATCGTTGCTAACTTTTATTTTCAAGATTGCGCGAGAACTAGGAGATGTGCAAACATGCACGATACGTCAAAAGATGCGCATTTTTATTAACTATTTTATAAAAAAGAATCATTAAGATCGTCTGAACAGATTTCGAGAAATTCAATTTTTTCCCACTTTCATAGTAGCCCTGGTCATAAAAAAGCCAAATGGCGTGTAGTATGACCAACATTCGTAGAGGCCCTGGTGTTGGAAAATAATATGACCATAAAAATCGTTGCTAACTTTTATTTTCAAGATTGCGCGAGAACTAGGAGATGTGCAAACATGCACGATACGTCAAAAGATGCGCATTTTTATTAACTATTTTATAAAAAAGAATCATTAAGATCGTCTGAACAGATTTCGAGAAATTCAATTTTTTCCACTTTCATAGTAGCCCTGGTGATAAAAAAGCCAAATGGCGTGTAGTATGACCAACATTCGTAGAGGCCCTGGTGTTGGAAAATAATATGACCATAAAAATCGTTGCTAACTTTTATTTTCAAGATTGCGCGAGAACTAGGAGATGTGCAAACATGCACGATACGTCAAAAGATGCGCATTTTTATTAACTATTTTATAAAAAAGAATCATTAAGATCGTCTGAACAGATTTCGAGAAATTCAATTTTTTCCATTTTCATAGTAGCCCTGGTGATAAAAAAAGGCAAATGGCGTGTAGTATGACCAACATTCGTAGAGGCCCTGGTGTTGGAAAATAATATGACCATAAAAATCGTTGCTAACTTTTATTTTCAAGATTGCGCGAGAACTAGGAGATGTGCAAACATGCACGATACGTCAAAAGATGCGCATTTTTATTAACTATTTTATAAAAAAAGAATCATTAAGATCGTCTGAACAGATTTCGAGAAATTCAATTTTTTCCATTTTCATAGTAGCCCTGGTGATAAAAAAGCCAAATGGCGTGTAGTATGACCAACATTCGTAGAGGCCCTGGTGTTGGAAAATAATATGACCATAAAAATCGTTGCTAACTTTTATTTTCAAGATTGCGCGAGAACTAGGAGATGTGCAAACATGCACGATACGTCAAAAGATGCGCATTTTTATTAACTATTTTATAAAAAAGAATCATTAAGATCGTCTGAACAGATTTCGAGAAATTCAATTTTTTCCACTTTCATAGTAGCCCTGGTGATAAAAAAGCCAAATGGCGTGTAGTATGACCAACATTCGTAGAGGCCCTGGTGTTGGAAAATAATATGACCATAAAAATCGTTGCTAACTTTTATTTTCAAGATTGCGCGAGAACTAGGAGATGTGCAAACATGCACGATACGTCAAAAGATGCGCATTTTTATTAACTATTTTATAAAAAAAGAATCATTAAGATCGTCTGAACAGATTTCGAGAAATTCAATTTTTTCCATTTTCATAGTAGCCCTGGTGATAAAAAAGCCAAATGGCGTGTAGTATGACCAACATTCGTAGAGGCCCTGGTGTTGGAAAATAATATGACCATAAAAATCGTTGCTAACTTTTATTTTCAAGATTGCGCGAGAACTAGGAGATGTGCAAACATGCACGATACGTCAAAAGATGCGCATTTTTATTAACTATTTTATAAAAAAGAATCATTAAGATCGTCTGAACAGATTTCGAGAAATTCAATTTTTTTCCATTTTCATAGTAGCCCTGGTGATAAAAAAGCCAAATGGCGTGTAGTATGACCAACATTCGTAGAGGCCCTGGTGTTGGAAAATAATATGACCATAAAAATCGTTGCTAACTTTTATTTTCAAGATTGCGCGAGAACTAGGAGATGTGCAAACATGCACGATACGTCAAAAGATGCGCATTTTTATTAACTATTTTATAAAAAAAGAATCATTAAGATCGTCTGAACAGATTTCGAGAAATTCAATTTTTTCCATTTTCATAGTAGCCCTGGTGATAAAAAAGCCAAATGGCGTGTAGTATGACCAACATTCGTAGAGGCCCTGGTGTTGGAAAATAATATGACCATAAAAATCGTTGCTAACTTTTATTTTCAAGATTGCGCGAGAACTAGGAGATGTGCAAACATGCACGATACGTCAAAAGATGCGCATTTTTATTAACTATTTTATAAAAAAAGAATCATTAAGATCGTCTGAACAGATTTCGAGAAATTCAATTTTTTCCACTTTCATAGTAGCCCTGGTGATAAAAAAGCCAAATGGCGTGTAGTATGACCAACATTCGTAGAGGCCCTGGTGTTGGAAAATAATATGACCATAAAAATCGTTGCTAACTTTTATTTTCAAGATTGCGCGAGAACTAGGAGATGTGCAAACATGCACGATACGTCAAAAGATGCGCATTTTTATTAACTATTTTATAAAAAAGAATCATTAAGATCGTCTGAACAGATTTCGAGAAATTCAATTTTTTCCATTTTCATAGTAGCCCTGGTGATAAAAAAGCCAAATGGCGTGTAGTATGACCAACATTCGTAGAGGCCCTGGTGTTGGAAAATAATATGACCATAAAAATCGTTGCTAACTTTTATTTTCAAGATTGCGCGAGAACTAGGAGATGTGCAAACATGCACGATACGTCAAAAAGATGCGCATTTTTATTAACTATTTTATAAAAAAAGAATCATTAAGATCGTCTGAACAGATTTCGAGAAATTCAATTTTTCCATTTTCATAGTAGCCCTGGTGATAAAAAAGCCAAATGGCGTGTAGTATGACCAACATTCGTAGAGGCCCTGGTGTTGGAAAATAATATGACCATAAAAATCGTTGCTAACTTTTATTTTCAAGATTGCGCGAGAACTAGGAGATGTGCAAACATGCACGATACGTCAAAAGATGCGCATTTTTATTAACTATTTTATAAAAAGAATCATTAAGATCGTCTGAACAGATTTCGAGAAATTCAATTTTTCCATTTTCATAGTAGCCCTGGTGATAAAAAAGCCAAATGGCGTGTAGTATGACCAACATTCGTAGAGGCCCTGGTGTTGGAAAATAATATGACCATAAAAATCGTTGCTAACTTTTATTTTCAAGATTGCGCGAGAACTAGGAGATGTGCAAACATGCACGATACGGCAAAAGATGCGCATTTTTATGCTATTTTATAAAAAGAATCATTAAGATCGTCTGAACAGATTTCGAGAAATTCAATTTTTTTCCTACTTTCATAGTAGCCCTGGTGATAAAAAAGCCAAATGGCGTGTGGTAGGACCAACATTCGTGAGGCCCTAGTGTTGGAAAATAATATGACCATAAAAATCGTTGCAACTTTTATTTTCAAGATTGCGCGAGAACTAGGAGATGTGCAAACATGCACACGATACGTCAAAAGTTATGCGCATTTTAATTATTAACTATTTTATAAAAAAGAATCATTAAGATTGTCCGTAGAATTTCGAGAAATTCAATTTTTTCTTAGTAGCCCTGGTGATATGGCTAGTATGACCAACATTCGTAGAGGCCCTGGTGTTGGAAAATAATATGACCATAAAAATCGTTGCTAACTTTTCAAGATTGCGCGAGAACTAGAGATGTGCAAACATGCACGATACCCCAAAGATTTTTATTAACTATTTTATAAAAAGAATCTGAAGATTTTGAGAAATTACAATTTTTTCCACTTCCATATGGACCGTTGATAAAAAAGCCAAATGGCGTGTAGTATGACCAACATTCGTAGAGGCCCTGGTGTTGGAAACTAATATGACCATAAAAATGTTGCTAACTTTTATTTTCAAGATTGCGGAGAACTAGGAGATGTGTAAACATGTACGATACGTCAAAAGATGCGCATTTTGATATCTATTTTATAAAAAAGAATCATTAAGATCGTCTGAACAGATTGAAATCCAATTTTTTCACTTTCATAGTAGCCCAGGTCATAAAAAAGCCAAATGGCGTGTAGTATGACCAACATTCGTAGAGGCCCTGGTGTTGGAAAATAATATGACCATAAAAATCGTTGCTAACTTTTATTTTCAAGATTGCGCGAGAACTAGGAGATGTGCAAACATGCACGATACGTCAAAAGTTGCGCATTTTTATTAATCATTTTATAAAAAAGAATCATTAAGATCGTCTGAACAGATTTCGAGAAATTCAA
>JAEIFU010003191.1:0-31738 GCA_018904235.1 Lordiphosa stackelbergi | reverse complement strand
TTCGGTCTTTCGTTTTGACCACGGAATTCCCTACCTACCTCAATCTCGAGTCAGGATCATTTATTTTTTAAATAGGATATTATAAAGGTCGTTAAAGCACTCACATGTGAAAAAAACGCCAGGCACGGCGTCGTTGCTGAAACTAAACAGAAATAGTTTCATTTATAGCAACAAAACCCCGGTTTGAATTCAACTCTGTTCTCAAACTATTGGTTACTGTGTTAGAAGCGGGGAGGAAATCTCTCTCATTAACATTAGCAAAGCCAAGATTGGGGAACACACAAAGTCACAAAGGTACGGGCAGCCAGCACTGTTCTTATGTGTGCCGGCTTTTGCTGTCAAGTCGTTTAGGAATTCCCAAACGATTATAACAGCTCCGGCATGGAGTAAGAGTCGTTGGGGCCCGTACATGTAGGCACAGGTCACTGATGATTTGGTAGAGATACCAATGAAACAGCTGTATGACCAACTAGCCTCCTTTGTGGTGTGTTGTGTTCCTGCTTTTTGAAGTTATGTGCAAACATAACGAGACATAGAGCCAGCGTAATATTGATGGTTAGGATCCGTATTTGAAATGAGAATTTTCGGATTGATACAATGCTTCTAGGTTTGTTCCAATAATTTCGTAATTTTTTTAAGTAGAATCTAGCACTACTCATACTTGAAATTTCAATCCGAAGATCGAGATCAAACTAATTTTTTTGAACTATATTATAAATCTTACTTTGTATATTTAAACACCCTGTACTCGCAGAACCCTGTTGGAACATTCATTTTTACCCGGGTATATTAAAATTGTCCGGATGTTTGTTACGCACAGAGGAAACATCTCCGACCACATAAAGTATATATATTCTTGATCAGCATGACGAGCTGAGTTGATATAGCCATGTCCGTCTGTCCGTCTGTCCGTCCGTCTGTCCGTCTGTCTGTCCGTTTTCTATGCTATCTCCTCCGTCAGTTTTAAAGCTATCTCAACCAAACTTTGCACGAAGTCTTTTGTGGTACAAATACGCTGCACATTTGTCGGAACCGAGCCCGGATCGGATGACTATAGCATATAGCTGTCGCCAGAACGATCGGTTGAAAAAGTAGTTCTAGTTGAGAAAAACTTTTTTTGGTTTTCAATGCTATCCGATATTTCAGCTCCCACTTTGTACAGATCTACATTATATACTACCACACAATTTTGTCCGTTCTCCCATAGGAACGATCGGTCCAAAATGTAGTTCTAGTGAGAAAAACTTTTTGATGAATATATCGTATAGCCATATATCAAACTGGCAGCATATATCATGCTCAACGGGTATATAAACTTCGGTACAGCCGAAGTTAGCTTCCCTCTAATTTTAGTTTCAAGTTTTCTCTATTTCAAGCAGATTTTTCAAATATCTTCGCTAATTTAAATCAATCGAAAAAAGTCAGACGGGAACAATAAACTCTTTTCAGAAAAACAATTTAAAACAAGTGAGAAAGTCGGTCAAGCCCGACTATATTTATTATCTGTACCTAGCAAAAAAAAAAAAAAACAAAAAAAAAAAAAAAACTGCAGTATAGAGAGCTGGAATGCAGTGCTTTTGCTCCGGTTCGTCTTTGAGTTTCTCTCTCTCCCGCCCCTCTCTTCTCTCTCATCTATCACTTCTCTCTCCTCTCTCTCCGGCGTTGGTTGTGTGTTGGTGGAAGGGGGTGGCGGGGGGTAAATCATTTACTTGCTCATAACTTGAGAACAGCTACTCGATCTTTATCAATTTGTTCGGCAAATCGATAAATATTGCTAATGACTAACTATCTCTAGAAAGTACAAATCCTCTATCTACAAAACTGGGGGGAGGAAATTGATCTGACTGCAATATAAGAAGCGTTTTGTCGTATACTTTAAATCTCTATTACCATCTCTGCGATCTGTTTGTTCAAAGGCGGCGGGACGCGGACAACAAAAAATTTAAAGGGTAAAAAACTCTCCTTAATATTAAAAATAAAATTACGGGGCTTCGGTCACAAATATAAAACTCCTTAAGACTTTGCTCATAACTTGAGAACCGTTCATCCGATCTTTATCATTTGTTCGGCATTCGACATTTTGCTAATTACTAACTATCTCTAGAAGTACAAATCATCTATCTTTAAAACTGTAGGAGATATAACGTTTTTAAATTAGCGGCGGCGGCGGACGGACGGACGGCGGCGGCGGCGGCGGAGCGGACAGCTCAACTCGGCTATTGATGCTGATCAAGAATATATATACTTTTATATGGTCGGAAATGATTCCTTCTGCCTGTTACATACATTTGCACGACTTTAGTATACCCTTTTACTCTACGAGTAACGGGAATAACGAGAAGGCCCAGCTAACTTCGTCTGTGCCGATGTAATTATACCCTTGCAAATGTTTTGAAATATCAGAGTTTAAGAACTCTTTCAATAAAATCAACAATTTTTCAAACTAAAACACATTTTCCGACCGATGGCTGTGGCAGCTTTAAGATATAGTCATCCGATTTTGACCAAAATTTACTAATCTGTGTGAAAGCATGTAATATTAATAATCGCAGAGTTTGGACACGTTAACATTAAAAACAAAAAACTTGTTCTCTCTAAGAGTATTTTATAGTCGAGCTTGACCGACTTTCTCAGTTTAAAATATTTATTCCATTTCACATTGAAATTTGGTATTTAAAATTTTTTATTTGGTGAACGAGGCGAATGAGTAATTTGTTACCGAACTACCGAGTTAAGCAGAATAAAACTTAGGAGAAAAATATTTGGTTCCAATATATTTTTAATATGCACCATATTAAAGCTTGAGTAGAGCAGAGACGGTCTACGCACATACCAGCAAAGTTTGTGGAAGTAGCGCTTGTGTGTGAAGCAGCAATAAACAAACATACAGTAAATTCTCCAATAAACTTTGATGGATTTTTGACTTAGAGGTGCGCTCCAATGTGCATAAATGAAGTGTGTTTCTGATTCTCTTTTGAACTGAGAGCAACAGTTGACGCTAGGGATATAAACCTTTTAATAGTGACACTGCCAAGTCATTAAGCTCACGATATGCTAAAGAAAATTAATGCACTTCAATGAACGAAAGTGTTGAAGCAATCATCGGACCAGAAATTAAAGTAAGTTAAATGCAAGCCTGCAAATCTGTAAGGGGTACGCTCCCTGAAGGATCCCTGAATCCGTAGTATGCCCCTAACAACTTAAAGCAGGTTTGCAGCCCTGCTTAAATAATTTACTCTTGCCCATGTTCATTTTTATGCAGAAAAAGCAACACCTGAAAATCACTTAAACGATATTTGTATATTCCTAAGCAGCTTGAAGAGCTGAGTTTGTCTCCCGTTTCTATGCTCAGTTCTTAGGGTTTGTGAGAATATATTTTTATGCCTTAAGCAAACTAATGTCTTCTTTTGTATGTGTGCGCCTTTATTTTCTTTTCTTTTTTGGGTATAGCTTCTATTAACCCATTTGTTTGTGGTAATTCCTCCAGCCCTGCACCTGTCTCTGGTGTTAATTATGGTGTCTTGTGCAAGTTTTTGGGGGGCAGAGGCATTTGTCTTTATTATGGGTTGAGCCTGGTGCCTTTTTCCTGCGCAAGGACAACTTACACAGATTGTGCCTGTCTGCGTTCGCCGTGCAGGCTTTATTATCATTGCTTATGCCTTGCTTCCTTTGTTTTTCTGCACTGACATTGGGCGAGCGGGAGCGCGGGGAGTGCCATGAACAACAGCAACAACAATACATCATGTATGTATGCAAAATGATGTATGCATGTAAATGACGACGAGGCACAAGTGTGCCGAATTAGGCCAAGGAGAAGCATTAATAAACGCATTTAGTGGGCGTGGCTCAGGCAGAAAGTAGGCACGAAGTGTAAGCTTAGATAATGGCAAAGAACAAGCACCCGAACGGCATGATGAGCAGCAGCAGCAGGATGATGCTGATGCAGACGACACATGCAGGCTTATAATTTGCACGTGCCTCTACGTTCCTCTTCCTTCCCTGGTGTGCTTATTGTGTCACTGAGCTTGACATACTTTCCACTTTTATTTTTCCCCTTTTGGCAAGTTTATCATTCGCAGTCCTAGCTCTGCCTCCGGGTGGGTGGCAAGACATTGCTCCACCTGCCTGCTTAGTTTTCTCTCCAGCGACTCGAGGGAACTGGAGGAGCACAACATTAGTCGTAATATGTCAGGATGTTACTTCTGCTTGCCTCTCTCTATCTCCCTCTCGAGTAGTTTAAGTCGGTTATCGCAGAGCGTCGTCTCATGTGTTTGCACACACTTTTCATGGCAAATCTCAAGGCTTCTCGGGGTAGCTTCCACTTTTCCACTAGGCTGCGATTATTATAATTATATTCAATGTTCAGCTAACGTATAAATTTACGACCATGCGGGTGCTAATAGATTTTTCCCTCCACTCTTTCCGCTTCCGAGTCCCATTTATTCATTTATCCGGCCTAAATTGTATCGATGGTCAATGATAATGTGGCAGTTGGCTAAATAAATTGTGTTTAGAGACTTAATTAAATGTACGTAATTATTGCATGTCCCTTTTTCTGTTGTCTCTGGCTCATTAAAAACTCCCACTTGAAAGTCATGTCAAACATTTTGTAAGCAATTTAAGTGCAAAATCATGCGACAAACTATAAACCAACAAAACCACACACACACACACACACATACAGGCAAGGGGTGGAGGCGTGTCCAACAACTAATGAGACACACAGACAATAGCTGGGGGAGGGGAGAGAAAAGTTTTCCTGCCGAGCCAAAGGCATTCTGTGAGCCAAACAAATAGACATTAAAAAAGCAACAACAACAACAATCAGTGAGTGCGAAGCGAGCGTCTGTCTAACAACAAATGGCACAAAATTGTAGAGGTTGACGTTTAATTTGCCACTTTTATTAACAGCGCTCATATTAGGGAGACTCATTTATCAGGTCCGCCAGCATTCTCGGACCCAAAACACTACAAAATGAAACACTACGAGCAGCGGGAAGGGGGTTGGGGGGAGAGCAGACATGACACTGTGTAACAGTTGTGGGAATTATTTAATTTAGACTCGGTGTACTCAAAGCTCTGGCTCAATGGAAGAACAGTGGAACGGAATGAGGAATTTCATTGAAAAATGAAGGAAACCAAAATTGTTTGAATTTTAACGAGATTTTAGATAAATACATACACCTTTATAATTACACTAGGCAACAAAAAATGTATTTCGTGTTTTGCTTTTATTTGGAAAACCGCCACCAATTCAATATGATATTTATTCCGAGACTGCAGATACGAAAAATGCGCAAATTGTCAATTTACTTAGCAATTTCAATAAAATTATATGATAGCTTCAATTTCTATTTTTGCTTTCCTTGCATTTTGCAGTATGATTAAAATAATGATTGGGGGAGAGGCAGTTGGCCATCATGCATTTTTTTTAGCGAAAAGCTAATTGAAAATAGAATCAAGAGGTTTTTGAAAATGAAAAAGTGTTGGAAGCTTGATTTAGTTTGTTATGTTTGTGGCTTTAATGTTTGCAAACGTGCATCTAACCTCAAAAGTTCTCTGTATTCTGACTACCAGATTTTTATGATGTGAAACATCTTTAATTTCGGTACGGACGATTTTAGTGGGAGTAAAATTTGAATTGAGCGTCGTGAGGCTGACGCCAACCATGATCACGTGACACTGACGCCAACCATATTATGTTGCTGTGTTTGCTTTGTGTAGTGGCTCGGCACACACACACAAGACGGTTGGTAGAGTGATGGCAGGGGGAAGATTGGTGCTGGGGGCGGAGAGAGATGCAGAGAAGAGTTTAGGATCACACACCCACACCCAACATTTTTTATTTAGTTCTTTGCCTATGGCTCAGCCAAAAATATCAAAGCAAAAAACTACCACAACAACAACTGAGAGAACAATAAAATAGTTTACCCTAGTACAAATAATTAACCTGTAAATTGTCAACTAGTAACAAAAAATACTGTCATACAACTAGTTTGGAATACATTACAAAAAAATAAAGATTTAATATGTTAGGCAGCAACAAACATTAGCTTCAGAAGAAATGCTCGTTTAAAAAACTAATTTATTGTAGTTGTAATTAAATTGTAATTGAGCTGGTTGCAAACGGATCGGTAATGAGGGAGTTGACCGCCAGATGTCGATATACTACCATTATACTGGGCAGCGATATAAACAGACTCACATAAGGAACACCCAAGGGTCAACTGATATTTATCTGGTTGAAAATGGCTGCTGGAGGGCACAATTCTCTTGCACCTATGCCATCTGTCAATATACTGGTTGCAAATGGCTGCTAGATGGGACAATTCTCTCCCACCTATGCTATCTGGCATTAAACTGGTTGCAAATGGCTGCTGCTGGGGACAATTGTCACATTCCTATGACATGCCTGTGTAAAATGGACGACTTCAATACATGGATTTGGATAGGAAGTGCAACCAGTTGCAAGTTTTTAGCGACCGATACATTTCTGGTTGTAAACTAGACACTTTCCCTGCAGGGACCCTGCAGTGAAATTGTCAACTGGTAACAAAAAAATACTGTCATACACCTAGTTGGAATACCGTATTAAACTGGTAGCAAAATTTTTAAATTCGGGTGAGTTGGGCAACAACAATCATTTACTTCCGAAGAAATTCTGTTTGCAATACTAATTTATGGTAGTCGTAATTATACACTTGAGCTGGTTGAATACAATCGGTTAGAGTGAGTTGACCGCCAGATGTCGATCTACTTCCACTATACAGCGATATAAACAGAATCACATGACAAGCTAAGTCAACTGGTATTTATCTGGTTGAAAATGGCTGTCGGTGTCAATTCTCTTGTCCATCTGTCATTAAACTGGTTGCAAATGGCTGCTAGATGGGAACTATTCTCTTGGTTTTGCCATCTGGCATTAAACTGGTTGCAAATGGCTGCTGCCGGGGACAATTGTCACATTCCTATGACATGCCTGTGTAAAATGGACGACTTAAATACATGAATGGATAGGAAGTGCAACCAGTTGTAAGTTTTTAGCCACCGATACATTTCTTGGTTGTAAACTAGACACTTTCCCTAGTAAGAAAAACAGGGTAGTGAGCAGTATCAAACCTTTTAGTTGTATCATGGTTTTTGGTGTGAAACATCTTAATTTCGGTACGAACGATTTAAGTAGGAGTAAAATTTGATTTCATTGTCACGTGAGACGGACGATTTTATAGGAGTAAAATTTGATTTCAGTGTCACGTGACGCTGACGTTTCTCATTCATATTTTGTGTTGTTTTGATTTGTGGAGTTTCCCGGCAAACACACACACAAGAGGATGGGCAGAGAGGGGAAGGGAAGTGGTAGGAGATGCTGAAGAGGAGCAACTGGGTGGGTTCTGGGAAAGATTTGGGTGTGATCTTGGTGGGATTTTGTTTTATGTGGGAGGGATTTAGGTGGAATCTTATCTGGGCGGGATGTGGGGGTTTAGATTGTGGGATTTAGGAGGATCTGGGTGGGAGCTGGCCGGATCTGGCAGAGTTCTGGATAGGATCTGGGGATAGGGTGGGATCTGTGGGATATGGATAATATCTGGGTGGTAGCAAGAGATCTGTGTGAGTTCTGGAGGAAGGATCTGGGTGGGATCTTGGCGGGATTGGAATCTGGAAGGATCTGAGTGGTATTTAAAGGGATCTTGGCCGGATTTTGGGTGTGATCTGGGTGGGATCTTCTGGAGGATTTGGGTGGGATCTTGGCGGGGATCTGGGTGGGATCTTGGATCTGGATGGAATCTGGAAGGGAAGAGTGGGATCTGGGTGGGATCTGGGTGGGATCTGGGAGGGATCTGGGTGGGATCTTGGCGGGATCTAGGATTTGGACGGATGGATCTGAAGGGATCTGGGTAGCATCCGGGGTGGGATCTGGAAGGGATATGAGTGGGATCTTGGATCTCACCTTGGCGGTATCTTGGGGGTGGAACATCATCATTTATCTATGGATTACCACAATAATCTTCCTGAAAAAATAAATGAACACAGCAGCAAGTGGTCTTGTTTCTGGTATTTCTACTCCCCGTTAAACTTCTTCCTTCAAAAGAGTGTCCTTGCTAATATACAGTGGCAGACATTGCCACTATTATATTTTGAGTTAGTTGAAACATTTGGTACGCCGGTCATGGACAGCTAAAGAGAAGTTATACGGATGCATGGTATCTTGGTGGAGTCAAAAAATTTCGTTTTGTGGCAATAAAGACAATTGCAATAACGATGATGATGATGAATTGCCTATCAAGCTCAGATGACGACAGACACTGAACTATATGGAAAAAGGTTGAAGTCAATTGAAAGAAACATAAAAACCTTTGATGTTGTCTTATTATAAAACGAGAGCGTAAGTTAAAGTCGGCTCTAACCGACTTCGATATATAGTACTCATAAAAAAACATGTTTAACAGTCTTTCCGCGTTCCTTGTGTATTCATCCAAAAAAGTATGCAACATTTTTAGGGTGGTAGCGGGGAGGGCTTGGTTCACTTTTTGCTTATAACTTGAGAAACTGTTCATCCGATCTTTATCATTCTTTCGGCAAATCGATTCAGTTTGCTAATTACTAACTATCTCCTGAATTTGAAATATCTCTTTCATTAGAGATAACTAACAAATTGCGGGGGCGGGAGGGCGTGGCTAATTTAAAATAAACTTTATCTGCGTGCAGATAAAAGAAGCATTTGTCCCATACATGTCAAACCTCTATCTCTTACCATCTCTGAGATCTAGGTGTTCATACAGACAGCCGGACGGACGGACGGACGGACAGACGGACAAGGCTAAATCGACTCGGCTGTTGATGCTGATCAAAGTGTCTGTTATCGCCAATCAGGCGTTCCTTCTGCCTGTTACCTTACATTTGCATGACTTTAGTATACCCTTTTACTCTACGAGTGCCGGGTATAAATATTTTCATATTCCAACGTAGTTATGTAATATTCTGACTCTTTTTCCATTTTTACCGGCTTAGATGGGTTTGTATTATGTAAGGAAAGTACGGCCTTTATGATCATACAATTGTTAACACTCAGAAAATGAGCTTTCAAGCTATCGCGTAGTTTATCAAAAAGGGCGTTTAAAACGATAGACTTTATCCTCTCTGGAGAACTACTCTGCATGTCAATTAAAAAGTGAGAGTCACATAAACTTGTTAAACCGGTAACATGATTTCCCAATAGTCATTTATTTTTCAATTTTTGATCTGGGAGTTTCTAATTTTTGAACTCCCAAGTGTGACTAAGGTTTTCCTGATTTTGGTTATTCCATTTCATAAAAATAGCATCTGCTTTTCTGTTAAAATAGCTGCAATTCAATTCATGTGATGGGCAATAACAAAATTTTTGGAAATTTTACTGAGTCTTGTCGGGCCGAAAAGTATGAGGCAGCGAAGCGGCTGATAGCAGGACACAATTAAGACTAAGCCAATGTTAAGAAAGATCAGTTCTGGTTTCTTATCAATTTTAAACCTCTGCTTTAAAAAGACATTCTTCAATAGACTGCTCAAAGCATGCTAAACGACCAAAACAAAAATTAACTCTTTGGATATCTCATCTAGGTTTTACATATTCTTTGACAAATTCCTGGCAGAGACGGGTACACTGTCCATTAGAAGTAGGTAAAAAAATGCAATGCTTATCTTCATTAAAATTAAAAACAATAATCATGAACCTGGAGGGTTAAAGCTAGGGTTATCAATATTTTATCGATTAATCAATAATTTTGTTGGTCGATATGATATTTTGTATGCCGATATAGGCGATTATCGATATTTTTAAAAGCGATATATCAGAAAAAATTACTATGGTAATAGGTGCAATTATCTGGCAAGATTGATGAAACATCTGGAGAATGGTGTTATGGTATGGATGCAGAAATACGCTGCAATAAGAGGTAAAGGTGTTAAAATATATGGAAGATATCGATATGAACGCAATAGCTTATAGGAGAGCTTATGCGAATTAATTTTTCATGCTATCTGAAACTGCATTTCGATACTTGCTCCTGAAAGTTAAGTACAGTCAGAACGAAAAGCATCCACAGGCAAACTAGTATTTACAATCAATCACCTTTCTTAAATTCTTAGTCAAGCCACCAAGAGATAGAATAAATTTGTTACCTTATATTTGTAAACAGAATCAGGAAATCCTTAAGGTGTATTCTCAGGTAAGATACAAATTTAGTTCGGCGTAATACTTCACATGAAAAGAACCACTTTTGAGCAGCTTTGAAATCAGATTAATTTTGAAATAAATTTGTATCTCTTTTGAGTAAAGGCTTTTAAGGTTTAAAAAATAGACAATTTCACTATTAATGAACTTTGAAAATATGTACAGTAGGTCGGACCTCAAAATTGAAAAGGGAAAACAGGAGGTCTCAGCATTCCCAAAGCTATTTGTTTATAATTAGTGATTGTAAAAATAAAAAAATTGTATTTTAATTTTAAATGGACGCGACAGGGCCTTAAAGTTTTGAAAAAATTACTAATACGACACGTTTATCAACAAAGTTATAAGTAACTATATATTGATACATCGATGATTTTTTGACGAGATATATCAAATATCGATATTGAAAATTTTGTATTTTGATATTATCGATATTGATCTTTTGAGAAAAACTAATCAACCCTAGTTGAAGCTCCGCAGAAGAATTATAAAACTTTCCCTGTCAAATTTTTAAAGAGACGCTAGGTTTGAATATTGATTTATCAGAATTTAGGAATTTTTTAAAATAATCAATGGATATGCAGGAGGAGGAATGATAAGGATCGGATGAACGATAGTAAAGTTCTAACCAAAAGAAACTTCGCAGCGGCATCACAGCGGCAGGGCTGTTTTTGATCTTTCTCCAGTCACAAAGTATATCACAGTAGGGCTTGACCCTCTTTCTCACTTGTTTTTTGACATACAGTTTTATTTAACTAGAAAACACGCTTTACATGAAATAAGTCTACTGTAATTCAAAGAAAATTCAACAAAGTTAAACTGAAAGCTGTACTTTTCAAACAAACTTTTTGTATTCTTTATAGAGCTTAAGAATGTTTAATATTTATTTTAAAATTAATATATTTGATGAATTATTTAATATATGTCATTTCCCTTTCAAAGCCCAACCATGGTGCGGCTTGTTGAGTGGAGCGACTGCTCCTGTTTAAGTGCCAAGTGGCTTTTTTGTGCTGCTGTTTTTTGTGCAAACTCATGGCGTTGCCAGAGCAGACCAGGAGTAGACCATTTCAGACTACCGGCTCCAACTAAGCTATTGCTTTGAGCTCGAGCCGTGCTAAATTAATGACAATGACTCAGAGCGCCTTTTGCCAGAGGAATGAGGTAAGGGAGCTTGGGGGTGCTCCAGCGTCGTGTACCCACTGATTGTTCAGGGCTGCTGCTGTTGCTATTTGGTTTTCTGTTCTGTTTGTTTGTCTGTTGGCACTGACACATGACAGAGCGTTTCATTTGTTGAGCGGCGTTGGAGTTTGGCATGACAAGATGAAGGAAGTTGGCTCTAATAGCAAGATTGCGTTGCACAAACCGAGAAATTATGAAGTTATGAAGTAAATATGGAATTCAGCTGTGTGCCGTTAATTGAGTTGCTGGCGGGCTCAAGTGCTCCCACCGTTTAGCCAGAGATTATAAACCGCAAACTACTTACTGGAGCCAAGACACGCGATGCTGAAAGCGGTTAACGCGCTGCGTATAAGCAACACGGATCAGTTGGCACGGTTGCAAGTTGTTGACTGGCCTGGGGCATATGTAATTGACCAGCAGCCCACGTACGCACCGTAACGACCGACACTCATTCATCAGCGACTACGGTGGTGTGGAGCGGAGAGCGGAGGGGGTGGATGGGGTACTAATTTGCCTGCCTGCTGGCCTGATACATGCCAAATGCGTTGCGGTCGCCATCTAATGCCAGTTGTGCCGCATTAACCGGGCAATTGTGTGGCAAGAACTAATCAGCATTAAGTTGCATTAAATGCACATGATGCACATGCTGATTGACAATGTGCAAATGGTGTTGCCCGCTCCATTGGTCGAAAATCAATTGCAATTGGCAATTTGTAAAATAGAAAAAAGAATTTGGAAAACACAGAGCCACAGACGGAAGCAGGCCTTGTTTTCCACGCAAAAGACTAAATTTATTTTCATTTCATTGAAATTTTCATCATTTTGCATCAGTTTTTGTGAAGAGCAAATGCCTATTTTTGCTCGATTGAATGACTTCTCTATTCTCATAAGAGGAAAAAGTCAATTTGGGGTCAGTACATAAGAAACGGTTCATGTTTGCAACAGTTTGGCATTCCTGCCTCAAACTGCATTTGCCTTTGTTAACAAAAATTTCTTAAGTTCCATCAATTGAGAATAGAAATGAGTTGATATCAGCATCAAAAAACCGCAATAGTGGGTACCACTTATGACAGCACCCATTATCTAGTCATGATTATAGGCTCAATAAACTAGAGATAAAAAATATAACGAACTGTGAAATTGAGTCAGTAACATGAAAGACAAAAAAATTTTCTCATAAAAACCCACTTTTGGACCGATACTCTTATGGAAGCTATAGAAACGTCACCGTTTTGAGAAAAACTTCAAACTCTCATGCCAAGCGTATTAGAAATAAACTTGCTTGAAGTTGAGAATATAGTCATCCGATTTTGGGAAAAACTTACTGTGTAGAGCGTTATATTAATAATCGCTGAAGTGAGAGAGTTAACATTAAAAACAAAAATTTTTCATCACAAAAACCCACTTTTCGACCGATAGTTCCATGGCAGCTATAAGATATAGTCATCCGATCCGGCGGTTCCGACATATTAGCAGTGTGCAGTAAAAAGAAGACTCTGTGCAAAATTTCAGCTCGATAGCTTTAAAACTGAGAGACTAGTTTGCGTAGAAACAGACAGACAGACGGACAGACACAGAGACGGACAAAGCTCAATCGACTCAGCTCGTCACGCTGAAAGAATATATATAGTTTATAGGGGATTCCTTTGTGAATCCGTCGCACTATGGTCCCAAATCCCAAAAAAGCTGGCCAAAAGTCGAAAAAAAATATTTTTTTATGTACTTTTAATGATTGGAATAGTTGTAGTGGTACATCTAGTTTGTATTCTGACTGTTAATAAGGAGGAAGTGTCCCCACCTGGCTCAGGCTTGAACTCCGTTCGTGAGCGTCGATCGTGCCTCATCGTTTACTCGTTATGCATCGAAAATAACATAACGTTTGGAAGCGTATAGAATCGCGAAAAATTAACCGATTTGGATTCTGAAAAATGGATTCTACTCTAGGAAGTAAGTACAATTTAAATGTATTGCTCAAAATTATTATTAACAATGCATAAAATAGTGAATCGTTAATAAAAGTAGAGGTTTTTTCTTGGTCACATTCTGAAAAGTCGTGTTAGAACAAGCCATAAGTCAAAACTCCCATCAGATCCCACTCTCAAACAAATAAGAAATTGTTGTTTAGACAATTCTTTAAAACATATCCAAAAATTAGCTGCAGATAGCTGCATATTTAGTCTCGATGATGATTTTTGTGCCACATTTGTCGTTACATAATATATATACACTGCTCGACAGCACTCTCCCCCCAATTCACCAAACCAACTTTTTCTAAAGTATTTTGGTCCGCTGAGCACGAAAATCGATATGAAAAAAAATCTGTCAAATAGTTATCGAGATATTATCGATAAACGTGTTTTTCGACGTTACAGCCAAATCAATTGGCCATATTGATTCCGCCATTTTGTTTTCTAAATTTTGACTTCGGATTCGTGATCAGCGACCCCGAAAACCCCCGAGTACAGACTTTCAGCCAAATAAAATTTGTTTTTGAAGAAATTGTCCGCCATATTGGTTCCGCCATTTTGTTTTTCTAAATTTTGACATCAGATTCGAGATCAGCGACCCCAAAGACCCCAAAACGTTTTTCGACTTTGGCCGTCTTTTTAGTACATACTTTCAGCAAAATCAAATACGTTTTTCGACTCTGTTCCCATTTTCGAGTGGATTAAATAGAAAGAAAACGATTGTAATTCCGAATCGTTTTCATTTGATGTTCCCGTTTCCGAGTGAATAGAAATCGATTTTCTTTTCGAATGAAAGTTCGAATCGTTTTCGAACTATAATTCAGCTGAATGGTTACATGAACAATTTCGATCAACACTGCGCATTCGCTAATGAGGAATTGCGAACAGCATAGTTTCATTTCGATTGTTTTTGCTTTAAGCAACATGCAATTTCTGGGGTACAACTTTGAAAAAATTAATTTTAAATCAAACTGAATGCCCAATATTTCTATGGTTACTTTAAAAACTTCTCAACCTATGACTTATTAACATAATAATACTTGAAAGAAAAATAACCCGTTGACATGGAAAATTGTCAATTACTTTTCATTTCACTCACTCAATGGCAAATCTTTTAAAACCGAATAATTTGATCGTTTTTCGGAAACGGGAATAGCTATCAATTTCGATTCCACATGATTTGATCGAAATCGAAAACGGGAACAGGCCTGATTATCTGTTTCAACACAATTTTGTAGAGTTTGATCGAAATCGGATGAATATATCGTTTAGCTGCGATATAAAAAATATCATGCTCAAGGCATAAAACTTGTCGAGCCGAAGTTAGCTGCCCTCTATTTTTTTTATCAAGGTCTTTTATCGTTAAGAGATTATTAAAATTGCTTAAGTAGATCGGGAGCTATAGAGCGCCTAAGTCAAAATTTGGTAAAATATGTTTACTTTCAAGCACCTGTATGACATATTTATAAAGCTAGGGTGCTGATTTTTGGTCAGAATCTATATAATTTAATGCTCAGCTGTTTTTTCCAAACTACAATTTAACCCGTCCAGGCTTAGGATCATTTCTTTAATTATTAAAATTTTAATCCACATTGAAATTGAATTCTGCAAAAATGATTGTAAGGTGCCAAATTTTTTATCAAATTTATTTTTTAGTTAACATCGGACATCATTTAGATCTAGCTCCCATGCAAATTTTTTAATATTATCATAAATTTTCAAGAAAACATAAAAATACAGACAAACAGCACTGAGCAGACTAGTCGTGAGCGGTTCTTCCCTTGCGAAATTGATTCGTATGCCTCTCGAACATCATGTTGCATACGTTACAACGAATATCAAGTTTTCACTAACTTGTATCAAGAACATCCTTTTTTTTGTTAATGAATTTCTGAGTTTTATTTTGATACTAGCTATTTTCAGTGTGATATTTCAATTGTCAATTTTAAGTGCGTGCAACCTACGACATCAAGCTGCTATCGTCTGGGGAAGTACTTCGCTGTAAGGGAAGGACTGATGTGTTCAGGTTAGAATCGCAACACATAGTGTTACATGCCAAAAGTCGACGATCATGAAAAATTAATACTCAAAATATCAATTTTACAATTTATAATATTAAACTGATACCAAAAACCTGATACTGGTCTTAGTTTCAATTTGAGACAAGGCGTATCAAATTGATAATGATATAAATTTTTTCTGGTGCTGGCACGTTTAAATGTAATAATAAAACAAACTTAATGACATATTCGATCTCGCCTCTGTATAAGTTTAAATTGCAACTAAATTAGGGTGACATTTTGTCATGTCAAACACAAAGGCCGCGTGCGGCCCGTCGGTTAGTGTGCTGGACTGCTGGGCGGGAGGTCGTTTGTTCGATCCCGCCTCGGAACATCAAATAAAAAAATTTGTTTTCTCTCTTTAGAAATTAGCTTTTACACATCCGGCCACATTCACCAGCTATTGTCGCCAGCTGGGAAGTAACTAGCTAGAAAAAGCAAATTCTCTTGCCGTTCGGAGGTCCCTTTCTCTTGCGCGAAAAAATTTAAAGCACACACGACAAGAGATTGTAAGAAGCTGCTTGGCTTGGCCCCTTTGAGGGGCTGTATAGCCAATTTTAAATTTTTTACAAACACAAAGGAACTAAGTTTCTTGTCAGCTTCATTTGCCATCTCAGTGCCTACATCATTTTCATTCAGTTACTCAAAATTCTAGCATAAAATTGCAGGGGCATTTCGGTATTGGATAAACCCAAGCTCCTATAGCAGAAGAACTTGCTTTAATAACAGGATGAGAAATTCACTGTACGATATAAGTTTACATAATTAATTTTTTAAATCAATTTTTGATAATGTTAGTTTTCACTCCTCGATTCACTGTCATGTTGTTAAGGTTATTTCTATTTAAAAACATCACAAAACGGTGATCTGAGACCACATTCAACAAAAACAATACAAAGACTTTTTAAATATTAAAATTCTGTATACCTTTACCAGGTAAATTGGCACAAAGCACAAAGTTAAGTAAAAGATTTCCACATATTTCAACACAACAAGCAGCGGATCGAACATTTGACTTTGCAACCCTACTTAAATATCAAGCATGCACCAATATAAAAACGAATTACAGATTTATCATACCTTAGGTATAACCCTTAAGAATATTTGATCAAAATCACGATTTGTTTCCTTATAAATTTTGAATTTGAAATCTGGGAAATATGCTGGAAAACGTACGGTTTACCATGGCTTAAAATGCTCCTTTGAAATTGTCTCACATTTACTTCAGTTTTTTTTTAGATTTCTATTCAGCCTCGTGTTGCTTCAAATATTTTCTTTATCTTAAACACTTTACGGTCTATTTCGTCCTCTTACTGGGGATGTCACTTAGCTGTGTAACAAACGACAAGACTGGGCGCATGTTAATTCCATCAAGCCGCAACACGCAGGACAAAACTTTGCAGCTTTCGCATCGTGGCTAAACCGATTGCATTAGGCTCCCTTTTAGCTGGGTACAACATGACGTATACGCATTGTAGCTCGTGTGTGTGTGTGTGTGTGTGCGCGCGCACTTTACTTTGCCTGACTCACCCAGTTTCCATTTACATGCACCTCCCACTCCTCTGCCCCTCCTTTATCCCATACGAACTGCAAAGAGTTTGACCTATTTGTCGGAGCTGCGAGGAGGAGACAGGGTCACGCCTGCCAAGCACTTTATGTGTTGAATGTTTTTGAAATTGGTAAATTTTATTGGATTTCCCTCAGTTTGTTTCAACTTAAATTGAAGTTCTTGAGCGAATTTTAAATGTGTTTGCGGGACTGACATACTTGAGCACCTGCTTCAGGTGCTTTGGGTGCTTCAGCTGCATCTTTTGACACATAAATAAATACTCGCCTCCACCTACTTGGGAGGGCCATTCAATGAAGTGCGCCTCCCCGCCGCTGTCCATGCCCGGGCGTCCACTTATTTATGCATTCGTGCGCACTTTTTCTTCTGGCTGCGTTGTAGTGCATTTTAATTTCGTTTGCATATGACAGGCAACGTGCACAGCTCTCAGAATGCAGCACAACTTTCATTCATTTGCCTGACGCTGCTTAAATATGCAGAATTCAACTTCTGCATATAAAACTAAAAATTCATCGAATTCATAAAATGGATTTATGAAGTGTTTCCGCAAGCGTTACACTTCCCATTTGCTGATTGAGACAGCGGGAAGCGCTCCGGGAAAATCGAACCAAAATGTAAGACTCTAAGCCAGACTCTGGCATATTTTTGTGTGCCGGCCCAATTATCTATAACAAATTAATGAATCATAAGTCAAGCCCGGACACAGTAAAACGCCAATCAAATGCCCATCTGCCCGCCCCTCCCTTGACCCAAAACAGCAGCAGACAGCATCCTGGTAACAAAATGGCGTCTCCCGGTCCTCACTTCAAAAGGCGTCGCAACGTTGCACAGTCAATTTGCGTTCGAGATTTATAACCGGGCACAATGCTCTGCTATCCTCGACCGCCCTTGTCTACGCGTGATGTTATGCTTCACTGGCAACGTGTCCTTGAAACGGACAAGCATCAACTGAGCCTCCGTTTCGTTTGTGCACATAAATATTTTTTGCTCGATCAAGTGTACTAATTTAATGTGTTGCCATGACTATAGTCCAACCATATACATATACATACGGGGCTGTATGTATATACAGGCGAATCGATGACTCGACTGGCGCTATCAACGCTGGCAGGACATTCAAAACAAGATTTATGACAGGCGTGCGCCAAACTTAGGAGGGGAGCCACAATAAAACGAAATCAACGTTACGAAACAAGAGAAATGACAACGTTGCTAAATGGGCTTATCTGCTGGGGGAGGGGGAGGGGAAAGGGGCAGCAGGGAAAGGGACAGAGAGTTCAACAACTTGAGCATTTTTAGGTATTATTTTTTTTGAAAATTTGATTAATGTTTGCCTCTGCTGACTGACGACTATTAGACAGAGCGGGAGAGGGTGATGGCGAGAGAGAGAGAGGTGAGGGGGCTTATGTGTATGTTAAGGGTCGTGATTTGCTGCTGTGATTTATCTTTGGGGATCTATTTGGCTGCTAGAGCAACAAGCTTAAATTTTCGGGTCACTCAAAAGTCCATAATGAGCCTCAATGACGTTTCAAAGAGTCCACAAAAGAAAAATGTTTGCTTTGTTAAGAAAGTTAGAAAGTCAGATTAAAAAATTTCCAATGTCGAGTTTCCGCAGGAGAAGAAACTAGTTGAAAACTGAGATATGCAGCTCTTCTTGGGATTTAATAATGAATCT
This sequence comes from Lordiphosa stackelbergi, assembly GCA_018904235.1. Taxonomy (NCBI): domain Eukaryota; kingdom Metazoa; phylum Arthropoda; class Insecta; order Diptera; family Drosophilidae; genus Lordiphosa; species Lordiphosa stackelbergi. Next base: position 13,086 of record JAEIFU010003191.1, on the reverse strand, counting down.
GTAAAATTATATAACCACAAATTCTCCTCTCACTCAGAGATTATAAAAGATATCAGTACACAATTATCAAAAACCTTTTTCTATAGCGCGGTTCACACACCTGTCGATTTCAATTCTTTAATGTAACTAAAATGCATATTGTAAGAGTTCATAATAAACTTGAAAATTTTTTTATATGTTATGTTTGAATTAATAAAAAATAAAACCAAGGATCACGGTTATACAAAGAGTTTTACAATTGAAATATCAAATGTATACGACCTAGTATCACATTGATACGAAAAATCTAACACAAAAAAGTTCTTTCCCTTAAAACTGACACTGGTTAGTATCAATTTGATATCCACAAAATATCATTTTAATACTTTTGAAAATGTCCACGTGATACTTAAAGTAATAATGAGAATTCGATATTCAATAGTTTCAAATTGATGGCAAAGTATTACGTTTTTTGGGTGTACAACTTCGCCTTGTCGAAGTCAGTTTGTTCTTCTTCGCCCATTTGCGATAGCAGTTCTGTTTGCCATGTCCCCCAAGTGCTGCTGTTGTTTACTGTGGTCTTCTGCCATAACATCGCAGTCATAGAGAAAATGAACATGATATTTGACTCTGCCCATACGTAGCATTAAATATCATATTTAGATAACACATCTCAGACCACTAACAAAGGTCTGCCGGCACTTGACACCCCCCATGAAGAGAACCAGCTGTGGAAGCCACTTGATATACATCGTGCCACCGTGGGAAAAAAAAGAATTTTTTTCACTATCTCATTCTTTTATTTGGATACACTGCTGTGACCTACATAACATCCTTAGTTAAAGTTAGAAATTAAGGGTTGAGAAATTCTAAATAAGAGCAAGATCGCTCTCAAGAGTGAATCAGTACATATACAAATTTTTAACCGTGCTCATTAAAAGTTTATAATTCTATACAGATTTGCCCCTCAAAAGTTTTTTAGCAATAATTTTTGGAAACCGTAACGAGGCCATCAGCATAGCTCTGCTCATGTACTTAAAATTCAGTTCGGTTAGAAATTTTCCGGAGTGGTAAGTCAGATAAATAAGCCATGCAAAAGTCGAAAGATCGAATCAATAAATCGCTAAGGGGGGTATTTTGCATGTGGAAATTTTTTTTTGTTGCATTTTTTTATAGCTTTGATAGTTAAAAATATCGTCCCAAAAGGATTTTTTGAAATTCGGAATACTTAGAAGATATAGCCTTTTTAGTCGAACGATGTCTTCGCTAATACAAGAAATTTTTGACTAAATAAATTTCGAGTAAATAAAGCTGTGAAATAACGGCTGGTTCTTTAATTTGTATGGATACTTGTTGTCGCCTCAGATCGATATCGATTATTAATCGACCTTTAATCGATAATTATCGAAGGCTATGCTACACTATGCTCAGACTGACTAATCCGCTCAGAAACTAAAGCTGCTGCCGTATCTAAACAAGGCAGAATGGCACGCAGAGCAGAGGGAGCTGCTAACGAAAACAGTATTTTTAAAGATGAGGAAGGTCCGCTGTATGCAGCTGGCATCGCCATCTAATATCTCTAAGTATATAATCTCTGTAATATTTTTGGTTACGTTCAAAGCAACTATTTCGGACTGACAAGCCACTTTTCTGCAGTTCTACCAAACCGATTTTGATAAAATAATATGCAATCGACGCAGAATTGTCACCATTCTAGAACTTCATTTTTTATTTTTGATTATTTTGTTTTTTCCCCAAAAAAGTTACTTCAAACTTTAAACGCGATTATCTCGAAACCACGATTTTTGAACTGGCGGCCATGATTTCTTCAGTTACACTGAACCGATTTAGATGATTAAAACTGAAATCGACGCAGAATTGTCACCATTCTGGTCTGAACCTCAATCATAATTTTTAATAAATTTTTACTATTTATTTTGTACACTAAACTACAAAAAAAGGGCCAAAAATCAATTTTTCATTTTTTAATGGCCTTTTGTCAAAAAAAAATCACAACATTTTTTTTTGAGGTTCAGAACAGAATTACATCTATACCGATTATAACCCCGTTTTTACTTTTCATTTCAGAAATCCTGGAGACGTGGAATCATGACCGCCAGCACTAAAACTTTTTTGGACACCCACTTTAACGGCCGAGAGAGAAAGAGGCTGGCTGTCAGCCAATTTTACATTTTACTTTGACGGCCGATTGCTTTTGGAACAGCCCTCGCATCGAAGCAGTAAAAATTTGTTTGTTTTCTTTAACCTGTGTGTAACATAATAAATAAACAGAATTGGAGAAACTCTTAAAAAGGTCCATAAAACAGCCTCATCATGGAGAATACCACCTTAAATAAGTCGACAAATGATTTTGTTTTTTAAATTCTACACTAAGAAAAAAACGACCATTCAAAACCCAGCACAAGTGTGCTCCTATTTGAACGATCTCGTTCGTGAATTATAGTTCACAAGACAAACCCGACGTTCACGAAAAAGCACCACTAAAAAGCTTTCGGGGCTTCTTTACTAAAACTGGCACAAATCGAGCGAGGTCGGTAGCCGTGGTGGTAGCGAAGCCGACTCTTGCGGCTAGGCGATCCCTAGAGAAAGAAGGCAAAGTCAATAAAATAAAAAAAGAGCAAAAACAACTAATTTAATATAAAATGTTAAATAAATTTACTTTTGAAACAAAAGAAAATCATTTAAAAACATTTTTTTTCAGCGTTTATTTTGCGAGCACAAAATGTTCTCAAATCATGCATAATATGACACCTGCTGATCACGGTTCAAGAAAAAGCGGGATTACGCTACTTTTGTCAACGTATGGGCTTGGTTTTGGTAGATTTAGAACGAATTTTTTTCTGAGTGTGCACATAATTCTTATAAAAAATTTTAAAAGCTGTAAATTTTTTTCGGTTTTAAGTTAATTGCAATGATTATGAAAACACATTAAATGGGCATAAAAATTCCATTACAATCATTTGCACAAAATTCTAATGTTGCCTGCAGAAATTCGATTGCCTCTTGAACAGAGACTAAAACCGAAACGAATAACGGTTAGGGTTACGGTTACTGTTTTGGCCGATCTCTTTTTTTTTTCAGATACGGTTATATTAGGGATGTGGGATATCGGTTAAGGTACGGGTTACGGATATGAGAAAAAAATTTGTTCGGTTACGGTTACAGTTTCGGTTTCAAAATTTAAAGTGTTTTTAGCGGTTACGGTTTTCGTTACGGTTTTAATATCTGCTCTTGAATAGCTAAAAAGCTTTTTCGCACCAAAGAACCAGTTAAGCCCCAATATCTTGATTAAGCATTTTCTGGAAATGCTTTAAGTTTTTAAGCACTGCTTCAAGAGCTTTTAGCAAGCGTTTTGTTTGTTTTCTAGGACTTTCATTTAAAAACGTTGCTTAAAAGAAATAATTTGATAATTATGATAAGGGTTAATTGTGGACCAATGTCCATATTAATTTTCACTGACTGCTGTGACCTTTGTCCTCTTCTGTATTACACCAAAAAGTTGCAAAGCGCACTTATAGTAATTCATCTTATAGTTCTTTTGTGATTCCTCTTCCATTCTAACGATTATTAATAAGCAAGTCCACCAGCATAAGATTTTGTTTTCAAAGTGTCTTCGACGAATTTTATGCTCCTGCTTTTAGAGTAACGATGATCTGTAGAGTTCCTTTCTCTGACAATTCGAGCAGTGACTTCACAATCTACCTCTTTGAGAAAAAATTTTTTAAAGGCGGTTTCTGAAGGATCATAAATAGGGGTACCACAGAACCCTCTCCCAATCTAATTCCAACCTAATTTCAATACTTAGGTGTCCCACAAATCTCATTTGGTTGGAGTCTTAGCAAAATTCACCACCAAAACAATTAGATAAGGAAAAGTGATTTTGGAAATGAATAAATCTGGATGTGTTTCATCGAATTAATAAATTATTTAATATGTTTTAAAATTGAAATTTGCGTTTCAATATAGTTCTCTAAACGCAACTGAAGGCAGCCATATCAATTACTGCCATACCATTACTCATTATCAGCTGGCATTGTATGAGCCGACTTTGAAATTTGACAGAATCAAAAGGGATTAGGGTTGCCAAGTCTTACTTCATGACTGGCGCGAAAATATTTTGGAATTATTTTTCAGAATATTACTTGGACTTCAATTACAATATAAACATGCATCATAAAATGTTTAACACAATCAACAAATTTCAATTAAGCATCAAATTAACTTATTACTTGAAATAGGGAAATTTTACTTGCGAAAGATGCAACCCTTTCTAAGCAGACCACATTTAGTTATTATAATTTTAAACATAATGTAAAGAATATATCAATATATAATAGTTTTAAGAAGAGACTGAAGAAACTGAGAAACATAAGATAGATAGAATACATAAACAAATGAGGTACGTGGTGTTTAGGTGACTAAAACTTTGGCCTAAAATAGAGATGCGTTATTAATTGTTTTTCGGAAATGAGGAGATAGTTCCAGACGAGATCGGCATGGATAATGAATTGTGCATCAGAACGTTTTAGCCTGGTCTTAGTACAAATAGATTTCTTGTCCTTTGTGCCGCACTAAAGCGGGGGCCGGCAAAATACACATGCTCATTTTGGCGTTGCGTGTGTGTGTGTTTAGCAACTCGAGAGAGCTCTCATTTAGCACTTGTTTTTTCCCAGCAAACATTTTTTGTCGCAGAAGATAAGAATGCGATTCTTCCAGTAGGTGTCGCTTCACTCTGGCGATATCGCATATCTATCGCATTCTCATCTCCCTTCGAGAAGAAATGTGCCACTCTGCGACACTTTTTGGAGGAGAGAAAGCGTTTCTTCTGGGAGATACGAAATAGTCTCTTCTCAGGGATAAAAAAGCGTTTCACACTAAAAAAATAAAAATTTGTGTGTGCTGCTAGCAGTTACAACCTGCTGGCTGCTGCTGCTACGCCTCGCCTCTGCTTGCCTGTTCCGATAAAAAAACTTATATTTATTACATGAAACTCTTTTACTTACTTTAAGGGGATTCGAACTCGGTTTCCTTGGACTGAACACACAAATGGGACTGACGTTTTAGACGACTGTGATACGCCGCGCATCTCAGTCTAGGCAACTAACTACTTGTAATGAATCTATTTGAAAGCATTCACCCATAAATGATTGCTTGTAATTCTCAATTTCTTATTTATCACTCTGACCATTTATATAGGGCCATAGAAATTAATGCCACATATCGCCAATTTAACGCTTTTATGTTAAAAATGCGATACCTTATGTGTTTTGTTTTTGTAAATCGCCAAACTATCATCAGACTCTATCAGGGAGATAAGAAACCCGACAAAATGTTTGCAGGGTTGTTGCCAACGAGAGCTCGTATACTGTCGGTGCTGCGGCTCCGCTGCCGCAGAGAGCTCTTGTATACACAGAAGATAGAAACGTGCTGGACTTTGCACTAAAGCTTAACATAGAGAAAAGGTAGGACGATTCCTTAGTATAAATTATTTTGTGAAGCATGGTTAAGACCTTTCAGGAATGCAAACGATTTTAAGTTTAAATTAAATAGTTGGTTTGCATAGTCAGTTAAAGGATTTCTCTATCAAAATGTAAGTTCACTCCATAGTCACTAATTTTGAGCCTCAGCCTTAAGATAATTTGTCTAGAAGGTAAATGTGTTGTTAATCAAATTGTAATCCAATCAAAAATTATCAAATATGTGATACTTTTTTTTGTCATCGCTCAATTCATTTCATCTTACATATTTTCATGTGTTCTGTTAATGTTGTATTAGTTCCAAGATAAGTTCTAACCTAAAAAATGTTGCCTACTTTCAGGAAATTTTCTCTGCTGTGGTCAACTGAACGCATTGTACATTTTCTCTGGCATTCAGTTTAACCAGGTTTAGCTTTCTGGTTCAACATGCTCTGGGCAATCCGTTCGTACATTCGGTTGACATTTGGAAAACATTTTTCTCTTTGTTGGCATAAAATTAGCCGGTTTTTTTTTGTTCCCCTTTCGAACTGCTGACTCAACCCAGAGAAAAAGAGCTAAAAAATGCAAGAAAAATGGGGAGAACACACACACACACACACACACGTTGGGTCCAACCTTTTGTCATGTAACTGTCCTTATGCGGTTTTAAATGTATTTTTATTGATTTTGCTGAACACACGCCTTTTGGCAGGCATTTGGAAGCAGATTTTTTTGCCGCTTGCCAAATTGAAAACTGCACGCCCACAAAATAAATTTAGGCAGGAAAAACGAAAACCATCCGCTCGCTCTCTATGCCGGCGCTCGGGTTATTTGTTGAGTTTTTGCAAAATTTATGCTTGGCAGCAAGTCAAAAGCGGGGGATCGGGGCAGCAAGAAGTCGGCAACTGCCATTGCGGTGTGGTGTCCCATATGGCCGAGAAGCGCAGCAAATTCCCATATAAATTTAATGCGCCAACAGGCAAGCGAAATGTGTCCTCTCAACCTGCCCGCCCGCCACACCGACTATGACTTAATGCACGGGCTACATAAAAATTGCATTAAGCGCCACGAGAATTATGTAAAAGGGACTCAAGCAATCTAGGTTCTGTGTCCCACGGCTGGGACCCTAGCTTCGGGGTTATCCTTACAAAATAAGCTAATTTCACACATGATAGGCGGTTGCATTTTATGCTCGAGAAAATGGCAAATGCACAAAGAAACTGGCAGATCCCAAGATTTGCTAATGCCCCTTTTTGACAGGGCGAAAATGATTTCTTAAAGCCTGACTGGCTGGTGCGTTGCTTGGCTGGCTGCTTGAGTGGGCCTTTGGGTAAAGTTAATGGAGTAGAAATTGTCCAAAAGTCCTCGTTTGGGGTTCAGGTTCAACCTGATGCAAACAAAAAAAGGGATAAAACATTGTAACAGTGAATAATGCGCATAATAAAGTGTCCAAAACATTTGTTTTCCTCCAGCATCACCCGCACTCCCTCCCGCTGACTCTCGCTTTGGTGTTTTTTTCGATTTTTTCTTTGGTGGTAGATTTTTTTTTTTGCCAGAACTTTCTTAAGACTGGACAGGGAGGAGCTGGGGCAGACTTGGCCTAAGTTTCAAATGGCTTTAAATTTGTTGTAATGGCGCTTTAAGTAGTTTCCTTTTTATTTTGCTTTGTTGATTTATGAAAGTGGCTGAGCCATAGAAGTCACATTATTCCGTTGTGCAACATATTTTGGGCAACGGTTATAAATGTGGACGAGATGTGGAAAGCGGAACTGTGGTTTCAATGGAAACTGATCTTATCAGCCATGGCACATATATACGGTGGCCGAATGTATTGCAGAGGTACAGTGTGCGATTACTGGGCAGACGACCTGAACTTACACAACCGCTCTCCTGCACCAGCTATTGGTGACAGCAGTTTTAAGCAGATTTAGCCATTTAAACACTCAGGAAACAGCTTTCCAGTCACTGGCCAGCGGTCGATGAAGCTGGTCTGAAGCTGGTTTGCTTCGTTTTATATTCGCACACCAAAACGCTCTTTCTTTTTGGTCTCGCTCTTCTTGACAAACCCTGCTTTATCGAGTTTTCGATCTGATCCAGCAGAGAACTTTTAATAAGAGAATTACTAATCACTGTTAATCTTGCTTTCAGACATTGCTGATTTAGTAATATTTTCGATTCAATACCAATTGTCACTCACTGTCAAAGTTTTTGTTTGTGGGGCAGAGGTGCAGTCGAGGCAGACAAAGCTTCATGCTTCAGCTCTTCCATGAACTTTTTCGTTTATTCGCTGGATTCAAGATATGGTTGAATCATTTTTTTTTATATCCTTGCAAAGGGTATTATAATTTTTCCCAGAAGTTTGCAACGCACAGAAATATTCATAACTTTATGCACAGCATATAGTAAACTATATGGACACTTCCACAGAAAAGTTTACCGAGACCAAAAAATTAAAAGTACTTAAAAACTCTATTTTTCTTTTATCATATTTTCATGGGGAAACAATAAAAATGAACTGAAGCCGAGCTTAAAATTCATAACCCATTTCGAGATATTCGAATGCAAATTCGGTTTCATTTGGATACGTTTTATTGTTATAAAAATGCCTTCAGATTGCATTGACTTTTGGTCTCTAAAGTATTTCTTGTTGTTTAATTATATTATAAATAAAACAACATAAACATTATAAGGAAAAAGTAACGTAACGTCAGGTAAAGTCACGGCAGAATTGAGAAAGAGTTGCTCGAGAAGGCTTCGTTAAAGCACACGTCGGTAGAGTGAATGCTGTGCATTGTACACTTAGACGAAGTAAGAACTCCCCGCTTGTCTTTGTCATCTTAGATTAAGAAATAATTGGACAGTGGCCATGTGTCAACCACTTTTTTGTATCTGGTCAATGCCCTGTATCTGACAAAGGACCAAAAAAAACACTGTAAAATAAACTGGTAATTTTTCAAATCCTACTAAAATAACGTTGTAGCTGTGCCCAATTCACAGGGTTTTGCAATTTTCTTAAACAAGTCATAACCCCCAGTTGTTTTTTTGTGTCGGGTGCTGCCAAAAGCAAAGCATCCGGTGACCCGTTTGGCACTCAGTTCCCCTAAGGGGTTATCATCGGCATTTACCATTAACCACCCTGCATTCAGCTAAGGGTAACCCAATGGACAGGCCAATCGGCACAACAATACCAAAGGTTATACATAATATGCCAACCATCCGCCAGGTTATTTCGGAACAGCCATAGGTCAGCATATTTTCGGATAACCATCCGGCATTTGGCTAACGGTAAACATCGGACTGACCGATCCGCACAGCAATATCAGAACTTATACTTGAAATGTCAGCTATCCGCCAAGCGATTTGGGACAACCATCGGAACGGCCATTTGCGTTAACCATCCGGCAAGTCTGTTAAGGATAACCATCAGCCAGACCGATGCGTACAACAATACCAGAGTGTGCACAGAAAATGTAAGACCGCGGTTGAGTAAAAGTTTTTAAAGAAAGAAAAACTTTTTATTAGTTGTTCCGAGGCGGGATCGAACCCTTGACCTCCCGCACAGAAGGCAAACACACTTCCCGCAGCACCACAAACGGCTACATTTTTATACCCTTGCAAAGGGTATTATAACAAGTTTGCAACGCATTCTTAAACTCTGAAATTTCAAAACATTTGCAAGGGTATAAAAACTTCGGCACAGACGAAGCTAGCTGGGCCTTCTCGTTGTTAACCATTTAGCAATATCTAAGGTTCGCGCATTATATGTCGTTTCCCTTTGTTGATCCCCGAAGATAGAAATTAAGACTTTTACTGATTTGGATGATTTGGACCGTCATATATGATGGAATAACAGAAGCAAATATAAGGTTTGTTATAACCTAATGACATGATTTGTTTCTTTTGGGCAGATATCATTGTACAAAGAATGAACTGATGAAGAAACTTTTGTATATGGGCATTTCCGCGGGTCGCGAACGTACGCTTTTGGTGGATAGCATTTTGTTAGCTCTGTGCTTAGTGCAAAAACGGGGTTTATCGAGTTTTAGATTTCCATAATGATAGCAATAAACATGTGGTCGCGAACGTACGCGAAATAGAAGTCGACTTTGGGGGTAATCTAGTGAAATGCAAAAATCTGCGAAATGGAACGGAATATTCTAAAGTAATCAATTTATTATAAAAGAGGATTAATGTAGCTTTCTATCGAGTGTTTACGAAAAAATATCTCTATTGGTTTTTTTGTCGACACTTTAAAGTGTATTATAATTTCTTGCAAAAGTTTGCCAACAGTAGGAATCATTTCCGATCCCTATAAAGTATATATTTCTTGATCAGCATGACGAGCTGAGTCGATTTAGCTTTGTCCGTCCGTCCTGTTCGTCTGTCCTCCGTCCGTCTGTCTGTTTCTACGCGAACTAGTCCCTCAGTTTTGAAGCTATCGAGTTGAAACTCTGCACAGAGTGTTCTTTTGGCTGCACGCTGCTAAATATGTCGGGAACCGACCGGATCGGATGACTACTTCTTTGTAGCTGCCATACAAATGTTTGGTCGAAAAATGGGTTTTAGTGCGAAAAACTGATTTGTTCACAATATTACCGCTCTCAAAGACGGTCATGGGTAATATGTAATGTTTTTAAACTGATCTGCGAAGTTTGGTCGAAGTCGCTTACCGTTGTAACAAGCTATTTCAAGTGTATTGAAAACTTCGGTACACCAGACGAAGTTGAGCTTTGCCTTTCTCGTTTTTATTGATTGCTGCTAATACAAACATCTCGGAACCGACTGGATCGGATGACTAAATCTAACTATTTTTCGGAAATTGAACACGGTCTAAGAACATGGGATATTTTATTTCAAAGCTATAGATTAGTTCATTTTGATAGTACCAAAAAAGTTAAAACAAAAGAGGATTCCTCCCAAAACGTTTATAAATCGGGTCAAAACGGGCATTTTAAGCAACTTTAAGCTCAAATTGCTATAAAATTTGAAACGTGTTGGACCATTTTTATACCCGTTACTCGTAGAGTAAAAAGGGTATACTAAAGTCGTGCAAATGTATGTAACAGGCATAAGGAATAATTTCCGACCATATAAAGTATATATATTCTTGATCAGCATCAACAGCCGAGTCGATTTAGCGTTGTCCGTCTGTCCGTCCGTCCGTCTGTCTGTATGAACACCTAGATCTCAGAGATGGTAAGAGATAGGAGTTTGACATGTATGGGACAAATGCTTCTTTTATCTGCACGCAGATCAAGTTTGTTTCAAATTTTGGCCACGCCCCCTCCGCCCCCGCAATTTAGAAAAAAGTTATATCTCTGGTTTTAAAGATAGAGGATTTGTACCTTCTGAATAGTTAGTAATAAGCAAAATGACTCGACTTGCCGAAGAAATAATAAAGATCGGATGAACAGGTTTCTCAAGTTATAAGCAAAAAAAGAACCAAGCACTCCCCGCTACCACCTAAAAAAATGTGCATACTTTTTGGATGGTCACACTAAGGAACGCGGGAACACTGTTAAATGTTTTTCTTAAGTAACGGGTATATCAGAGTCGAGTTTAGAGCCGACTTTTGCTTACGCTCTCGTTGAAAACAGATTCTGTGGAAAAAGAGCAAGACACCATTAGATTTTAGCCAGAAAGAGAAGGAAAGAACAAAATCGCAAATCTTAAAGGGTACGAATTCAGTCCACCTAAGAGATCGTGCGTGTTAACGGTTCAAACACCTTAAATTTAAGCTCAAACTGCACGCATCATTTAAATTCAACACCAATTCTGTGACTGACAATTAGTTGTAGACTGACCCCAAAGCCCATTAGCTAATATTGACACGCACCCAAAACGGCAGACATGGAAAAAGGGGCTATAGATATGCCAGCGAAGTGAGGCAGTCAACTGTCTAGTCGACTTCCGGCCATGAAATTAAATGCGGACCACGCACATGTGCGGCAAATGTTAAAGTTGTTGTTCTTGTTTGCTGTAACATAAACACTGCGGTGTTATTTGCCACAAATAAATATTGCATAAAGTCAAACGAGCGCACACGCACAGACACACACACACACACACACATGCAGCAAATCATTCGCCAGTTGCTGGTGAGGGAAAGGGCATCAACATCAACATAAAACATAAACAGACGCATTAGCAGCAAATCATTTAAATATACAGAGAAAGGGAGAGTGGAGGGTGCAGTAGGTGCTGGCTGCTGCTGAATGCTCCACAAATGAGCCAACGAGCGACTAACTGACTAACTAATGCCTTGAAAGGCGGGTGAAACACGAACACAGACGGACGGAAGGAGACAGACGAACTCGCATAAATGGCTACAGTTTGAGGTCGGTGCTTTAGAGGGTGACTTTGACACTAACTGAAAACTTGGCACATAACAACAAATTAATCAAATACCAGGGGGCGTATGAGTTATGCGTAGAGTTGACTCGGAAATTAAGTAGATTTTAATAAGGAACCTTAATGCACTAACATTCAGGTCAGTTCCAAGGACAAAACTCATTGCTTCCCTTGACTTTTTGCTAATTATGCCCAGCTATAAAAAAGTTACTTACAATATGGAGAGGGCGCCAGACAGAGATGAATGCCCCAAGACACATTCACACACACTTTCATGTTAAGTTTGTCCTACAAATCGCAGGCAGCTGTGCGAAATTCTTCAACTAAAATTGCAAAGTTTTTACCCCCTCGCTCTCGGTTGGTGTGTTTGTGTGTGTGTGAAAAATGGGCAAATAGCAACTAATATGGCGCACATTAATTACGACAAAATGGCGCTAATGTCGTCAGTGCTCACACACACAAACACGCACTTCCGTTTTCGGGGGCCCCTACATTAGTATGCGTGTCAGGGTGAACGTTTTTCAAACTGAGCAACATTTGTGCCCAATGAGCTGGGAGGGACACACACAAAAATGTCCCTTTTGGTTTGAGCAAAACGATTGAAAGTGAATAGCCAGAAGGCATTTAAAGAAGAAAGTTCAAGACGGAACGGAGGACAAATAATAAATTTCAGGATTAGTATGAGTAGTGTGGTGCTAAGGAAAGTAATCTTGGTCACTATTGGGACGAAAATCAATTTCTATTTAATATTTAAGCCGAGACCAATGTGAAAATTCATAGCAATTTAATTCCAATTATGGTACATTTTTATTTGTATAATTCCCAGTTGAGGCAAATAAAATGATTTGTATAATTGATGGTTTTTCGGAAAGGATGTGAAAGGAGGCAAACAGGTCTGGAATCAAAATGGACTAAAATTGAATTGTTTTTATTTTACTTATTTTCAGGTCAACGCCAACTTTAAGTTCGCTATAACAGCCTATCGGAACGAGGTGATCGACCAACTTGTGCGTCGACAGAGCAAGTGCCACTTGGTTTGATCCTGTCTCTGAGCATTTAATAAAAAAATGTGGACTTTTAAAACTTTTAACAATCGTTCAGTATCACCAGCTATAGGTAACAGCTTTAAAGTAAGTACACTCAGAGAAAATGCCGATCGTGCTTGATATCATGCAGTTTTGATATCAAAAGTTCGGTAAGACGGTATTACTGCTTGGATCCGAGCCGAAAATACTGAAATCAAGCACGAATTTCAGAGACGTTCGAAGTCAATATTAAT
>JAEIFU010003190.1:0-31752 GCA_018904235.1 Lordiphosa stackelbergi | reverse complement strand
AACCTGATTATTGAAATAACAGAAATCAGTTTAGAGGAAAAAAGATGTTTTAGATAGCAATCGTAATGCTGTGTTTTAGACTGATCATTCCTAGCATTTTTTGGAGGCTGATCGCACTTCACATATAAGCTAAAGAATTAACTTCAAGATAAACAACTCGTGGTCACCTGGTCAAACCGTATCATATTTAAGTGGAAGAAATATAGGGTAACAGTAGTATCCACAAACTTTCAGGAGTAAAACGTGTAACAAAAATTATTCATTCCTCATTTCCATCCACTGTCAAGATCAGAGCGCCAAGCTGTCAAACAGACATAGAGCCGGAAATATATTTTGATGTGAAACATCTTTGATTTCGGTACGAACGATTTTAGTAGAGGAGTAAAATTTGTTTGAGCGTCACGTGACGCGCGACGTCATGCATATTTTGTGTTGTTGTTTTGTGGAGGTTTTCGGAAGAGGACGGGCAGATAGGTGAAGTTGGGTGGGGCACTGGACCAGATTCTAGGTGGGATCAAATGGTATTTGTGAGGGATTTATATTGTTAGGACTAAAATGTTTTCGGGACTGAAGGGCTTGGTAAGGGATCTGAATAGGGATCTGGGTGGGATCTGGATGGGATCTGATGGGATCTGATGGGATTTGGGTAGGATCTAGTTGGAATTGGGTGGGATCTAGGTGGGATCTAGGTGGGATCTTAGGAATCTGAGTGGATTAAGTATGGCTGGGATCTGGGTGGGATCAGGGTGGGAACTGGGTGGGATCTGGGCTTGATCTGATGAACTTAGAAGGGGGATCTGGGTAGGGATCGGGGTTGGGATCAGGTGGGATCTGGCAGGATCTGGGTGGGATCTTGGCGGGATCTGGGTGGGATTTGGGGATCTGGTTGGGATCTGGTTGGGATCTGGTTGGATCTGGGTGGGATTTGGAAGGGATCTGGGCAGGATCTGGGTGGGATCTGGGTGGGATCTGTGTGGGATCTTAGTGGAATCTGGACGGGATCTAGGCAAGTAGGATTTAGGTAGGATCTGGGAGTAGTATCTACGTGGGATCAGCGTTGGATCTAAGTGGGATCTAGCTTGGTTAAATTTGGGTGGGATTTGGATTTTCTGGTTCTACTCCCGGTATATTTTATTCTTTCGAATGAGCCCTGCTGATTTATATACCATTGAGAGAGCTTGTGATTTGAAAATAAGCTCTTAAACTAAGCATCATGTTTCACATCAAAGACTCGTGAGTGCTAGCGACACTCACACCTTTTTATACCCTTGGAGAGGGTATATTGAAATTGTCCAGATGTTTGTAACGCACAGAAGGAAGCATCTCCGACCACATAAAGTATATATATTCTTGATCAGCATGACGAGCTGAGTTGATATAGCCATGTCCGTCTGTCCGTCCGTCTGTTTCTATGCTATCTCCTCCGTCAGTTTTAAAGCTATCATAACCAAACTTTGCACGAAGTCTTTTGGTACAAATACGCTGCACATTTGTCGGAACCGGCCGGATCGGATGACTATAAGCATATAGCTGCCATAGGAACGATCGGTTGAAAAATAGTTTTAGTGAGAAAAAACTTTTTTGTTTTCAATGCTATCGCTCCCAACCCTCGTATTTATAAGTTTTCTATGATTTCACATAATTTGACCGAGACTTATAAAATCGGACAACTATATAGTATAGCTGCCATACAAAAGATAGGTCTGAAAAAAGTCTTAGTATGAAAAACTTTTTTGTTTTTAATGCTATCGCTCCCAAACTCGTTACTGATCAATATTATATACTATTACACAATTCTGTCAAGTTTGATCCAAATCGGATGACTATAGCATATAGCTGCCATAGGAACGATCGGTCGAAAAATTAGTTTTAGTGAGAAAAACTTTTTTGTTTTCAATGGTAGCGTCTTTATACTCTCCGGTTATGAATATTATGTCTTTCAACTTAATTTTGGAGATTTTGATCAAAATCGGATGAATATGTCATATATCATATACAAGAGGAAAAAAAAATTCAAAAGCTACACGGAAATATAGAATTTCTACACGTTTTGACCGGGTTTTCAACCCACTATTTTTGTGTAGCTTTTCTACACGCCGCGTGTGGCTTTTCAGAATTTAAACGCCATGTGCAGCTTTCTACACACCGCGTTCAGTTTTTTTATTTCAACATGCGGCGTGCAAAAAAGCTACACAAAAAGCAATGGGTTGAAAATCCCGTTCGAAACGTGTAAGATATCCTGCACATTTTCATGTAGCTATTTAATTTTTTTTTTTTTTTTTCTTACAAATTTATATTTTTTTACTTACTCTGGTAGATTTGAAAATCCCGGCCCCTTGGACTGCAACACGATTCCAATGATGTTTTAGATGTCTCCGCCACGTAACGCGTGTAAGGCAAGGCCTCTAAGACATACTTGTAATGAATCTGCTAAAGGCACAATCCAATATTTGCTTGCTTGTAATTCTCAAGTTCTAATTCAACGCAATCGTTATTTATGTATATACGGGCAACAGAAATTTGCACACGTTTCGTGTAGATTTTCAACACGCAGCGTTTAGATTTTTGTAAATCTAAACGTACATTTAGAAATCCCACACGTCACGTGTGACAATCCAGCCTGCAAACGAAAAATATGAGAATTCAGTACTGATGTTGAGCTACATTTTTCGTTTAAGAATTTTCACACGCACGTGTAGGATTTCAATATCCAATCGTTAATGTAGAAAACCTAAACGTCCGTGTGGTATTCAGATTGCTGCATGAAAAATGTAGAATTATTTGGGGGAAATGAGCTGATTTTTCTATTTGTGTAGACTTTGCCTTTGCACACGTGAAGCATTCAACTTTTCTACTTTTGCATTCAGATTTTAATTCGTACACTCGCATGGAGCTTTTTCCAAACGTCCCGTGTATTTGAATTCTACACGCAGCGTGTGCAATTTAACAGGGTGAAATACGTTGCGTTGAGTTTTGACGTTTCACACGCGCCGTAGCCAATTTGTTTTCTCTGTGTAGCTAAAAACTGGCATTAATATTCATGCTCCAGGGTATAGAAACTTCGGTCTCGCCGAAGTTAGCTTTCCTCTATTTTTATTTCCGCACACAAAAAATTCTAATTTTCCGCCCTCCAAAAAAAAATTATATACATATATTATTATTATACAAGCTAAATAATTGCTTCAATTAAATAAATGCCTCTCAGGCACAGATAGCAATCTACGATATAGGGGAAGAAGCAAATCCGTATGGAGACGCTAAAGTGCGTCGCCTTGGGTCCGCATTGAATCTTCTTTCTCAATCAGACGATATACGTAGGCAAGATTATACGGGTAAACGATGGATTGCGTGAAAATAACACTTGGGCCAAGCATTATTCAATTCAAATAACACAGTTCAACAAATTTTTTCGGGCCATCTTAGGCCGGGAAATGAGGTTGATACAGTTCGACGGAGGCTCGCTAAGCTGAGTAAAAAATTATTCTAGCACGTCAAGTTTCTAAGATATCAATGGTCAAAGTTGGTAAAAATGCCTCAAAAAGGCAACTTTCAAAAAATATATTAAAAAGCCATCTTTAGCGAAATAATGCTTGGAAAATTTAGATAAATAGGTTGATCTCTTACCTCTATAGAGGGCCATAAACCACTTTCTTCATTGGTGGGCAAGAAACCGTAAACCGTAACCGGCTTCAAATCGGGCGAACGCGGTGGCCAGTCCAAATCACCACTTTTCGACATCAAACGGCCCGGAAGCAATTTCTTCAGAAAATCGATTGTTATGCGACTTGTGTGCGGTGGGACGCCATCTTGTTGAAACCAGAACTGCCTCAGCTACGCTTTCGACGAATAATTGGCATCACAAAATTGGTCGTCATGTCGCGATAACGCTCCTGGTTGATGGTAACAGCATGGCCATTTTCATTTTGGAAGCAAAACGGCCCAATGACCGTTTTCGCACTAACGCCGCACCAAAACTGTGACTTTTTCGTCATGAAGAGGCACTTCTTGAATCTCCTGAGGATTTTCAGTGGCGTAAATACGGCAATTTTGCATATTTACGGTCCCATTCAACAGGAGAATGGGCTTTATCAATATGATAATTTTATTCCAAAATTGTTTCGCTATCTTCGGCCATTTCGATGACTCTTTGGTGCCCATTCCAATCGACAAGCGCTTGTCCGCAGGCAACAATCTTTGCGTCAATTGAATTTTGTGTACGGTAACAAATGCAAATCAACGCGAATAATCCGTTGTAAAGTGGACCGAACCATGCCCAACTGCTGAGAACGGCGTTTTTTGGGATGTTTTGGGGGACCTCTCAACACTGGCTCGTACGGCAGCGATATCGCCGCCGATCGCCTGGTCGACTTTTATTTGGCCTCTTCGGATTAGAAAGATTTCACCAGTCGAAAATTTTTCGTATAAACGCTTAATGGTGTTCTTAGAAGGCGCACTTTCACATTTTTAATTCTTACACACACATTGAGTTTGCACCAAATTGACTTGTTCTGTTGAATGTAAATTTCAACTATTTCAGAGCGCTCGCGTGGCGTGTATTGTATTCTCCATGGTAAAAAACGGCTTGGACCGACGCTTCAAACGCGGTATGTCATTAAGCGATCTGACATCTCTGTCAAAAGTTATAGTTGCCAGATGGGTCCGTCGAATATGGGTAAACCCTGTATACAGATGCCATTCATTGTTATTTACTACGTTTATGCTAGCACTACCATGGTTTTTTAAAATCACGCTTTTTAAAATGCGCCTTCTGTTTGCATCTTTATAAAAACTACGATATTTGCAGCAGATGAGGATCTGGGTGGGATTTGGAAGGGATCTGGTAGCGATCCAGGTGGAATCCGGGTGGGATCTGGATGGGATCTGGGCTGGGATCTGGATGGGTCTGGGATGGGCAGGATCTAGGTGGTATCTGGGTGGGATCTAGGTGGGATATTAGTGGAATCTGGAAGGGATCTGGGCGGGATCTGGTCTGGATTTGGGTGGGATCTGGGTGGGATCCGGGTGGGAATTGGGTGGGCTCTTGGTGGGATCTGGGCTTGATCTGGATGGAATCTGGAAGGAATATGGGTGGGATCTGGATGGGATCGGGGCAGGATCAGGGTGGGACCTGAATGGGATCTGGGTGAGATTTGGGTGCTTTCTGGATGGGATCTGGATCTGGGTGGGACCTGGGTGGCATCTGGGCAGGATCTAGGTGGTATCTGGGTGGGATCTAGGTGGGATCTTAGTGGAATCTGGAAGGGATCTGGGCAAGTAGGATTTAGGTAGGATCTGGGCGGTATCTACGTGGGATCAGCGTTGGATCTGAGTGGGATCTAGCTTGGTTAAATTTGGGTGGGATTTGGATTTCTGGATTTCTACTCCCCGTAAATTTTATTCTTTCGAATGAGCCCTTGCTGATTTATAAACCATTGAGAGAGCTTGTGATTTGAAAATAAGCTCTTAAACTAAGCATCATGTTTCACATCAAAGACTCGTGAGTGCTAGCGACACTCACACCTTTTTTTATACCCTTGGAGAGGGTATATTGAAATTGTCCAGATGTTTGTAACGCACAGAAGGAAGCATCTCCGACCACATAAAGTATATATATTCTTGATCAGCATGACGAGCTGAGTTGATATAGCCATGTCCGTCTGTCCGTCCGTCTGTTTCTATGCTATCTCCTCCGTCAGTTTTAAAGCTATCATAACCAAACTTTGCACGAAGTCTTTTGGTACAAATACGCTGCACATTTGTCGGAACCGGCCGGATCGGATGACTATAGCATATAGCTGTCATAGGAACGATCGGTTGAAAAACTAGTTTTAGTAAGAAAAACTTTTTTCTTTCCAATGCTATCGCTCCCAACCCTCGTATTTATAAGTTTTCTATGCTCCCACATAATTTGACCGAGATTTATCAAAATCGGACAACTATATAGTATAGCTGCCAAACAAAAGATAGGTCTGAAAAAAAGTCTTAGTATGAAAAACTTTTTTGTTTCTAATGCTATCGCTCCCTAACTCGTTGCTGATCAATATAATATACTATTACATAATTCTGTGAAGCTTGATACAAATCGGATAACTATAGCATATAGCTGCCATAGGAACGATCGGTCGAAAAATTTGTTTTAGTGAGAAAAACTTTTTTGTTTTCAGTGGCAGCGTCTTTATACCTTCCAGTTATGAATATTTTCTGTTTCAACATAATTTGGGAGAGTTTGATCAAAATCGGATGAATATATCATATATCATATAGCTAAAAAACTGGCATTAATATATCATGCTCCAAGGGTATATAAACTTCGGTCTCGCCGAAGTTAGCTTTCCTCTATTTTTTTATTTCGCACACAAAAAATTCAAATTTTCCGCCCTCCAAAAAAAAATTATACCTTGCAACTCTAGCTGCTGTACGGTAACGCAAGAACGGCGATCGAAAATGCAAGCTAAATAATTGCTTCAATTAAATAAATGCCTCTCGCAGTACAGATAGCAATCGACGATATAGGGGAAGAAGCAAATCCGTAAGGAGACGATAAAGTGCAGTCGCCTTGGGTCCGCATTGAATCTTCTTTCTCAATCAGACGATATACGTAGGCAAGATTATACGGGTAAACGATGGAGTGCGTGAAAATAACATTGGGCCAAGCATTATTCAATTCAAATAACACAGTTCAACAAATTTCGGGCCATCTTAGGCCGGGAAATGAGGTTGATACCGTTCGACGGAGGCTTTCAAGCTGAGTAAAATTATTCTAGCACGTCAAGTTTCTAAGATATCAATGGTCAAAGTTGGTAAAAATGCCTAAAAAGGCAACTTTCAAAAATATATTAAAAAGCCATCTTTAGCGAAATAATGCTTGTGAAAATTTAGATAAATAGGTTGATCTTTCCTCTATAGAGGGCCATAAACCAATTTCTTCATTGATGGGCAAGAAACCGTAAACCGTAACCGGCTTCAAATCGGGCGAACGCGGTGGCCAGTCCAAATCACCACTTTTCGACATCAAACGGCCCGGAAACAATTTCTTCAGAAAATCGATTGTTATGCGACTTGTGTGCGGTGGAGCGCCGTCTTGTTGAAACCAGAACTGCCTCATACGCTTTCGACGAATAATTGGCATCACAAAATTGGTCATCATGTCGCGATAACGCTCCTGGTTGATGGTAACAGCATGGCCATTTTCATTTTGGAAGAAAAACGGCCCAATGACCGTTTTCGCACTAACGCCGCACCAAACTGTGACTTTTTCGTCATGAAGAGGCACTTCTTGAATCTCCTGAGGATTTTCAGTGGCGTAAATACGGCAATTTTGCTTATTTACGGTCCCATTCAATGAGAAATGGGCTTCATCGGACATGATAATTTTGTTCCAAAATTGCTCGTCATCTTCGGCCATTTCGATGACTCTTTGGGCCCATTCCAATCGACGAGGCTTGTCCGCAGGCAACAATCTTTGCGTCAATTGAATTTTGTACGGGAACAAATGCAAATCAACGCGAATAATCCGTTGTAAAGTGGACCGAGCCATGCCCAACTGCTGAGAACGGCGTTTTTGGGATGTTCTTGGGGACCTCTCAACACTGGCTCGTACGGCAGCGATATTCTCGGCCGATCGCCTTGGTCGACTTTTATTTGGCCTCTTCGGATTAGAAAGAGCCTCACCAGTCGAAAATTTTTCGTATAAACGCTTAATGGTGTTCTTAGAAGGCGCACTTTTCACATTTTTTAATTTTTTAAAAGCACGTTGAGTTTTCACAATTGACTTGTTCTGTTGAATGTAAATTTCAACTATTTCAGAGCGCTCGCGTGGCGTGTATTGTTCCATGGTAAAAATCTGCTTGGACTGACGCTTCAAACGCGGTATGTCATTAAGCGATCTGACATCTCTGTCAAAAGTTATGGCGTTGCCAGATGGGTCCGTCGAATATGGGCAACCCTGTATACAGATGCCATTCATTGTTATTTACTACGTTTATGCTAGCACTACCATGGTTTTTATTTAAAATCACGCTTTTTAAAATGCGCCTGTTTATGCATCTTTATAAAAACCATGATATTTCTGCAGTGAGATGCCACTTATGAAAATTTTCAAATAAGGTGGCAGCACACTTGCACAATCAGCTGATGAATTGTAAAAAATAAATAAAAATTACAAGGAATTAAAATGGAAAGAACAAATACGAATGGTTTTTTTATTCAGCGGCATAGGCGAACATTAAAGTTAGTATCTAATATTTTGGATTGGAGAAAGGAGCGCACAAAGACCTTAAAACGTTAAAGTCCGAGATGCTAGGAAAAATGCAAACAAATTTCTATTATATGATCTTGTTGTCATGAGCGTGCATAAACTGCGGACGTGGAAATTACATCGCCGGCGTATAAGAGATGACTAATGTTTCACATATCTTATAAATAAAATTAAAGAATCATTAAATAAGCCTTGTAGCGTTGTATCTTGCTCAGCGTTTCCAGTGGCTTCTATTTAAGTCCCTGCTGCATTGCAATTTACATTTGGTCCACACACAATTAACTAACAGATCAGCTGTCAGAAGAGGTTTTGCCAGACTGTTTTGTATAGGGGAGAGTGGGGGGTTTGATCATAGTTTTGATTTTCGAACATAACTTCTTCAAAAATCAATATTTTTCGTTCTGTAAATTTTGTATTTTAGGTAAAAGATGCACAAAACTTTCCTCATCACTAGTTTTAAAAAATAAAATTTTGGGTTTTTTTTATTTCATATTGAAAAAAAAAAGTAATTTTTTGACATTTCGAAAATTTGTGGGGGGTTGTGAGCCACCCATCTAAAATTCAAAATTCGTGTTTTTAAGCCATTATTCTTTATTAAATGAAAAAATGAACAATTTTTCTCATATTCTGAAATAAGAAATATCAATGAAGAGTGAAAATTGATTGACGGCATTAGGCTTGTTTTCTTTTATATACGAGCACTTTTTGCTTGTGGCTGTTCTTTTGTTTGCGTTTTTCAATGTTTTTTTTACTTCTTTGGAGAGTTTTTCCTCTGATTTATTGCGCGTCATTGCAATATTCTCTTTGAAAGTCAAAACCGACTTTTTTTCAAAGTGGCTCACAATCCCCCATATCTCACTTTTTTTTTGGTGACGTCACATAACCAAAAAGAAATTGTTACAAAATAAAAACATATTTCTATCCAAAAGGCAATTGACCAAAGATATTTCCCTCATACTTACTTTTGTCATTACGAAAAAAATTTTGTATAATATTCTCAAGTCAAAAATGAAAAAAATTTTTTTTTTTTGGAAAAAAGTCGAGTTCTAGTTCACGAACTTAAAGAAGGTGTAGACTGATAGGTTGCTTGCCAAAAGTTAGGTAATATGAAGGGAGATACATGACATAAACAAAAAGTTTAAATTTATTTTTTTTTGTGGCCAATATTCGAGTGGCTCACAACCCCCAGCGGCTCAGAACCCCCCATTCTCCCCTATATAAAATCATGGTTTTTTGCAAAAACCATAGTCAAAATACGTGTGGAAAAAAAACCATGATTTGGTGTTTATGCTTGCTTTTTTTTTTAAATCGTGATCGGCAATCATGCTTCTTTGTACGCATAAACGTAGTAATTGTCGTACGGAAATGTCTCAAAGTGTCTTAACCATTGTCTTATTCTCTATTTAAATGCAACCAAAATTAATTTTAGTTTTGCAATAAATTAAAATTTAAATTCAACATTGTCTTTGTTTTTATTTACAGAAAAAGAAGTTGGAAACGAAATCCTGTTTGAATTTCTCTTATAGGGCACCTTGTCTTCGAAGATTAGCGTCCAACAATAATCGGTCTCATTAGGTTTTTACCAGAATAACTTTGAAAATTGAGTTTTACTCAGCTTGAAAGCCTCCGTCGAACGGTATCAACCTCATTTCCCGGCCCGTGATGGCCCGGAATTTGTTGAACTGTGTAATCGGAGGCAAGGTTGGCCAGATTTAGTCACTTTTTTCCACAACTTTCCTGTCGCCCATTGCGAGATTGAGGGACAAGTGCTTATGCTCCTTCATAAAAGCCAATCAAATTTCGATGCTTTCACCTTTATAATTAATTTTAATTATAACCATTTTGAGAAGAATGATCAAATTTACCAACATTTGTGCGGCTTCTCGTCATTACTTTGGCGTCGGCGTTGCCACTATATTCAACTCAAATTGCCAGCAATCGATTTACAAATTGCACAATTATTAAGCAAAAGATCAAAGGAAAAATTATTGCTAGTTAATCTAATTTTTCAAACTTTGTTTTAAAGCTTGGTATGGAGATACTTGCGAAAAGTGTGCGAAATCTCTGCACATTATTTCGTCGATAGCAAATGCGAAATAAAACTCTCATCTCTAGTTGTTTTGTTTTCAAATTTGACTTGGCGGGAAAATTCAAACCAATAAACAGCGAATAGTTATGGTGGCCTCCATTGATGCAATAGTTGCTACAATAATGATCCTTACATTATTTGTAATTTTTCAATAATTTTCTCCAATAGGCAATTGGGCTTTATGGACACGACTAGGGAAGAAACTGAATGGACTGGGCCATGACATCTCGTTTATATGTATTTATAATGGAACGGCATAGATAAGAGGATGTCGTCCACGACTTGCGCGACAATGAAGTCCCAAGTCCGACCACTGAAAAGTTATGCAGCTGATCCGTTGGACATACAGAATCGTAGTCGTCTACAACTGAAACACTTTGTGCTGGGCCAAAGTTCTCGTAGGAGGAGTTAAGGTTCTCGTGGCATAAGTTGGCCAAAAGCGACATGACTCCCACTTCACATCGTTGCCTCCTTGCGTTGCGATGGGTACGCCTCCATCGCTTCCACTCTTGGCGCGCTTATCACTCCGGCGGAGAAGGCGGTTTTTTACCGAAGACCAAGCCGTTTTGCAATGGTCCTACAACAAAAACAAACATAGTGTATAACATAATTAAACTCAAT
This sequence comes from Lordiphosa stackelbergi, assembly GCA_018904235.1. Lineage (NCBI taxonomy): Eukaryota > Metazoa > Arthropoda > Insecta > Diptera > Drosophilidae > Lordiphosa > Lordiphosa stackelbergi. The sequence goes on along the minus strand of JAEIFU010003190.1, from coordinate 20,785 downwards.
AAATACTATATTTACCTTCATTTCCAAAGGCAGCCACCTATACTTTCGGAGATAATTTTTGTCAAGCCTCTATCATAATGCTGTTTATAGATGAGCTTCAAAACAGATTTATCTTTTATTAAATTACCTAAGGCCACCTTCTCCTCCAATTAAAAGTTGTTCTGCCTTTTTAATGCTTTTGTTTTAGTTTTTTACTCAATTTAATACACCGCGCCACAACACTTGTATGTATATGTGTGTCTACCGCCACATGTAGTGCGTATGTAGAGACGAAAAATATGTTTTACATATATTTCACACCTTCGAAATCCTCACTCATCGCGTGACTATCGGGTGTCTACAGCGTGACACGTTGACGTCGGATGGCAACGCTGTGATATCGATATGTCAATTTCGCGCGTGAACTCCATACCAACTCACGAAACAGCAAACTGCGAAATCCGTGCGAAATCATTTTTTTTATATGGACTTTTTCATTTCGCGGGTATTTCGCGGGTATTTCCATACTAAGCTTAACACAAAAATCGCTATTGTATACACTTTAAAACTAAATTCGATTAATTTCGAAATTAAAATCTTAAAATGTGGCACCGCTGAAATACTAGCTATACTAGGTTCACTTTTTTGCTCATAACTTGAGAATCGTTCATCCGATCTTTATTATTTCTTCGCCAAATCGATTCATTTTGATAATTACTAACTATCTCTAGAATCGTCTATCTTTAAAACTGTAGAAGATATACCGTTTTTTCCGTATTGGGGGCGGGAGGGGGCGTGGTCAAAATTTGAAACAAACTTGATCTGCGTGCAGATAAAAGAAGCATTTGTCCCATACATGTCAAACCTCTATCTCTTACCATCTCTGAGATCTAGGTGTTCATACAGACAGACGGACAGACGAGCAAGTCTATATCGTCTCGGCTGTTGATGCTGATCAAGAATATACATACTTTATATGGTCGGAAATGATTCCTTCTGCCTGTTACATACATTGGCACGACTTTAGTATTCCCTTTTTTACTCTACGAGTAACGGGTATAAAAAGTTAAGTGCGTATTTAAGCAAATCGCCGACTCATGAGTGCGCGATTTGCAAATCACTCGAAAACAGGCTCTGTGGCAGGGCAAAATAAAATTCGAGCGAATTTAGAGCGAAAGTGATTTCTGTGGCACCCCTGATATTTTGTATTTTTTACATTTTAATTGGCAACACGAACTGACCGACGCACAGTGTAAGATTTTGCCAATCTAGGGGGACTTAAATCAACTGCGGCCGTAGTTTGAGAGATATCGACTTGAAATTTGAAATGGAAGAGTTTTTTGGCCATACGGAAATATGTTTCCAAGATGAACAACATCGGACAAAAACTACTCTCACCTCCCATACAATATCGTTTTTTTCAGTATTAGCCAGAACACGATTTTCATATGGGAGTTTTTCTCACAAAAACTAGTTTTCCGACCGAGCGTTATATGGTATAGTCATCCGATCAGGCTGGTTACGACACATATACAGCCTGTATGTAATTTTAAGACATTGTGCAAGGTTTGGTAACGATAGCATTAAAACTGACAGAGTAGATATAAAAAAACATGCGAATTACACGTGATTTTGTTCGCAAATTGGTCTTATAATAAAACGAAAAACTCAAAATGGCGGAAACATGCGGACGGTTTTTTTTTGTGAATATGTTCTGGGGATCTACACGCTTGTTCTCCATGTGGTGGCATCGCCGAACTCGATGGAACTTACAAGTTGTAGTCCATAAAAGCAACATGATTTTTTGCAATTTGCCTAGTTTTTAGGTGTTTATAAAAAAAATTATATAAAATGTTCCAGTAAAGGTATTTAGACCAGGTATTGAAATTTTTGCAGTTCAACTATTCAAGAATATGGAAAAAATAGCTCTTCTTGGAAACAAGACACTGAAGGTTAAATTTTAATCACTTTAATTTTGTGCCTGATGCGAGTTGTCAAATTGAATTTTTCAAGCGTTGCAATTTGGCATGTTTAATGACTACGGACTACGTCTGTCCGTCCTTCAGTCTGTCCGTCTGTCTGTTTCTACGCGAACTAGTCCCTCAGTTTTGAAGCTATCGAGTTTTGTGTCATTGTGACTGGAATAAATGGAGAAATGGAAATGATATGAAATTAAAAATCTAAATTAATAGATAAGTCATGTCAAGGGCGAAAAACCGTGGATTCGACTCCGCCTTCTATAATAAGTTTTTATTTGTTCCTAAAAATTCGAGGAGAAAAAAATCGGATTAAATTTAATTTTTTTTTTTTTTTTTTAAAATTAAATTTTTTTATATTTGAAAAAAAATTATTTTTTTTTTCTAAATTTTGGGGTGGGGGGTGGGGGAGGAGGGAGGGAAGGGGGGGGGAAAAAAAAAAAAAAAAAAACAATTTTTCTCTTTGCGCACCCCCCCCACGGTTGGCAAGGAACCGAAAACAACAAAACCAACTTTAAATTTACATTTTATTTTCGTCGGTTGGTTGTGAATTGAAATTAAAAAAAAAAAAAAAGGAAAAAGAAAAAAAAATCGTTCTAAAAAAAATCAAATTTTCAAAAATTTAATATATTTTTTTTTAATTATATATTTTTTATAAAAACAGAGCTTTTCGAAAAATAATTTATATATTTATTTTATTTTATTAATAGAATTTCTACAGTCGCGAACGCGACAATCGTACGTCTTTAAAATGCAGAAAAATATAGAAGACAAAACGAATTTTTGATTTTGTTTCTATTTTTTGGTAGAATTTTAATAACAGTATATTTAGTGCAAAGGGAAGGTTCAGTCGATTTAACGATTAAAATATACTTTAAAAAAATCATGGGATTTATCACGCGACAAAAAATGGAAGTCGTTTTCGACTGCATCTAAAAAAATTCATAAATCTGCGAAAGTTAAATAAATATTTTGAAGCAGTTAACTTTTATATAAAGGGGAATAATGCAGCTTTTTATTGAGTGCAATCATACGCAATTATTTACATTAGTATTGTTTTTATAAGCTTTAATATTATGAAGAACGCGACATTTATCACGCGACATCTTAAAAAAAAAGCTAACAGTGAAATGGACATTTCTTCGGTATTCAGGCTAATTTTTTTTATAGTAAAGCATCAGAAAAGCTGTACTTACATTTTAAGATTTATTTGGATATTTATTTTCAATGTAATGTTAAGAAAAATCATTTAAAAAAAACAATTTTTTTCAATCTCGGTGGACCTTTCTGTGGAAATGCCCATATTTAACCTTTACTTAAGTCTTCTGAATATATTGAAAAGGGTATACAAGCGCCGTAATGAAAATTGTATAAGGAAGTGTGAAAGGCAAGCTTCAATAGTCTGATCTCGCTAATTCCGCTGTATTGTTCTTTCGTATGTTTGCATACTCCTATTGTTTTTGTACTGCCGGCACAATCACTTCAAATTGTGCGAGACAGAGGCAAGTTGAGCATGTTATTTAACAATATTAAATAAATAAATGATTGCATCAGTGTAAATAATAACGAAAGATATACAAATTTGAAAAAGGTAAGGAAATAACAAATTCATATTGAAGTAAAAATTATGAGTATAGTATTTTTATTAATTAAGTTTTTACTTTCAGTATCTATACCGAAGATGCCACCCCAGAAAAGCAACTAAAAGCTGAAAAATAACGCGGTCCGAAGAACAAAATTAATTAGCCTAATTCTTGTATTTGTATTTTTTTTTAGTTCTATTTTTTTTTGCCTATTGTTTTTCCTATTCAGCTGAAATGTTTTATTGATAATGATATTTAATTTAATTGTCTTTTTTCAGCTTGAAATAAAATCAACGAAATATAAACTAAAATAATCTAAAGCTTTCTTTTGCTTATATAAAATTTATTAACCCATTTATAAATGCCCTATTTCGTCAACACCTCATAGTAGATTAGTACGTTGACACCCCGTTGACGACATTTCGTTAACAAAACGTCCAAAGTTCTCTTTTGGCGCTTCTTTGACCCCTTATACGTCGACGAATCGTCTATGCGAAAAGCCGTGCACTACCTCCTAGGACATGACAATGTTAAAGGTAAACAATGGCTCAGTACAAGGGTAGTCGAGCGAGCGTCGATGGCATGCGCGAAGCCATTGACGATTCGTTGACGCTGCGTTGGTGGTCGGTTTTTAGAGGGTAGCATATATACATACATACATATGTATACGCACGTAACGGAGTTTGCATTTTTGTTTCGTCTGCTTTAGTTGAAAGAAGATAGGCAAAAGCAAACTCCGTATCGAGTTCTTGTGTATGTATGCATTTTTAGCGACAATTGTCTCTTAAGTGAGCACGTGTTTTCGTGCACGCACCATGTTTTTGCTCACACACTATGTTTAGTTTTGTTTAAATTAGTGTATGTATGTATGTATGTGTGTGCAAATATGTGCAGGCCAAAGAAGCGAAGAATGAAGAGCAATACAAAAAATATGTGCGCAGAGCCACAATATCCTTCAAAATGCTGTTTAAAAATCATTTAATAAATTCCAATTCTTTTTTTAGAATCTGGCGTAACATACGAAAGCCTAAAGTATTTGGAGAAGGACGACATTAAGGAGGCCATTCCGCCTATTGGGCTAAGGATATTGTTTCGCGAGAAGCTGTTTCTTTGGCGAGAGGCTAAGGTATGTGGAAAAATGTATTAAATTGTATTTTTATACACTTGAAAAGTGTATTATAATTTTGCCCAGAAGTGTGCAACGCATAGAAGGGAATCATCTCCGACGATGAAGTATATATATTCTTGATCAGCATGACGAGCTGAGTCGATTAAGCTTTGTCCGTCCGTCTGTCCGTCTGTCCCTCTGTCTGTTTCTACGCGAACTAGTCCCTCAGTTTTGGAGCTATCGAGCTGAAACTTTGCACAGCTTCTTCTTTTTACTGCACGCTGCTAATATGTCGGAACCGACCGGATCGGATGACTACTTCTTGTAGCTGCCATACAAATGTTCGTTCGGAAAATGGATTTTAGTAAGAAAAACTGGTTTGTTTTCAATATTACTGCTCTTAAACACGGTCATGGGTAATATGTAATGTTTTTAAGCTGATCTGCGAAGTTTGGTCGAAGTCGCTAACCGTTGAGACAAGCTATTTCAAGTGTATCAAAACTTCGGTACAGACGAAGTAAGCTTTGCCTTTCTCGTTTTATTATTTATATTTTATTAAATATTTAATTTACTATTTTCTAGTACGGAATCGACTCGCAAGCACCATCTGTGCCATCCTCGAAAGTGTCGTCTTGGCTGTCAACATCTACCACGGAAAGTAGCACCCGCCATGTGCTGCAGAAGGTAAATTTAATAAACATTTTTTTGTTTGATATATTGAGATTTATTTATTTATATTATTTATTGTTATTATTATGACTATTATCTACGATTTAACTCTATATGTATGTTCTTTTTTCAATTCGATACAATATTTTTCATAGGGCTTGCGTGAGCTGCTAGAAGAGTCAGCTAAGGGAAAAAATTTATTGAATGTAACAACCCTTACTGGACAGCACCGCGAAGACATAATAAACATTATTGTGGAAGAAACTATAAAGAATAATATCGCCATACAAGTGAGAGATTTCACTTACCTAGTGGATGAGATTTGCTATATTTTCCCGTGCGAAAATAATAATCGTGTATGTATTAAAATTGTTTAATGTTCATTATTTTTAATTATGTATATACATATATGTTTGTGTATTTTTTATATATGTACCTACATTTATATTTCGTGGCATTGTTTATTATTTCCTTTAACTGTTTATAATTTCTTAAGGACTTCTATTTCATTCCACGGAGCAAGAACAACGCAAATCCTAGTGGTAAATTATTCTCCAAATATAGGAACAGACGCTACAAAAATAAGCCAGCTAAGAGCGTTGCACAAAGCGACATCGAAAACGAATCAGACAATTTTGAATTTGATGAAAGCGTTCAAAAAGGACTGAAAGCAATATTGCAGCGCGATTCGTCTGATTGGTCGCAAGTCTCTGAGCTATGGTTGCAGACAATCAATATTCGCCAAAATGATTTAAAATCTTTATCAAACATTGAGTTTATGCAAGCTTGGCCAAAACTTGGTCATTCTAAAGCTGCATCATTGGTAAATTATATTTATGGTTATAAGTTTATCGTGTTTTGTCCCATCTTGTAGTTTATTTTTGTGATATCGGTCCTCTATTTTAGATTTTTGGTCTGTGTTGTATTTTTTGTCGTAAATCAACACAAATTCGCTTTTTGTAATAATCGTCCTTTTTTTTTTTTGATTATATTCCAGATTGAAATTGATTTTATTCACAATTTCAAGGGAAAATCCCACCTATTGTTTTCCAAGTGGGACGATTTCAAGGAAAAAGTTGTGCCCATATACATGGAAAAAATTAATAATGAAGTTTGTAAACAACTTCTAGAGGATGCCCGGATGGCAACAACAGTCGGTAAGTCTTAACATTTTTATACCCGTTACTCGTAGAGTAAAAAGGGTATACTAAAGTCGTGCAAATGTATGTAACAGGCAGAAGGAATCATTTCCGACCATATAAAGTATATATATTCTTGATCAGCATCAACAGCCGAGTCGATTTAGCCTTGTCCGTCTGTCCGTCCGTCCGTCCGTCCGTCCGTCCGTCTGTCTGTATGAACACCTAGATCTCAGAGATGGTAAGAGATAGAGGTTTGACATGTATGGGACAAATGCTTCTTTTATCTGCACGCAGATCAAGTTTGTTTCAAATTTTGGCCACGCCCCCTCCCGCCCCCCGCAATTTGGAAAAAGTTATATCTCCTACAGTTTTAAAGATAGAGGATTCGTATCCTTTAGAGATAGTTAGTAATTAGCAAAATGAATCGATTTGTCGAAGGAATGATAAAGATCGGATGAGCGGTTCTCAAGTTATAAGCAAAAAGTGAACCAAGCCCTCCCCCGCTACCACCATAAAAAATGTTGCATACTTTTTGGATGGTCACACTCGGGAACGCGGGAACACTGTTAAACATGCTTTAACATGAGTAACGGGTATATCGAAGTCGGTTAGAGCCGACTTTAACTTACGCTCTGTTTTAAACTGATAATAGATTTAATATAACAACATATTGTTATTAAATGAAAATGTTTCTATTTTTTGGCAGATGCTCTGGATTACATTTACCTAATCTTGCTCAACGCTGTATTAGTGCCGACGGCAAGATTCCGAAATGAGACTGGGAAGAAGACTGCGAAGCCAACCATCGCTGATGCCCAGACCAGTATGGTCTTGCGCCTATCGTCGCTGAATGACGTCAAGCGACGCATTGAGCAGTTAACGGACAATAACTACGGTGAAAAGAAGACTTTGCAGCCTTTTATTATTATTCACGCATCGAGTGAGCTCGATTTTCAAAGTTACTTTGTATTTTTTGACCAAGCATTGCTAAAGTGCAACAGCTTTATTGAATCTGTCGATCTTTGTTTCAAAATTTTTATGGCATATTCTTTACAATACCCGAAAGCATCCGAACAGGCATGGCTTTTCGTTCAGCAGTTTTTCTACGAAATTGAAACTTGCTTCGATATCAAATCTTCTGCACTTCAAAGTTTGCTTAATCTGTTAAAAAATTAAAACTTTCAGTACTGTACTTTACTTTAATATACTTTATCATTACTACTTTTATAGTATACCTACTTGAGAATTTTGTAGGCTACATCTATACTATACTAATATTAAAAAAATTAAAACTCTCAATAATTATCCTATTTCTTATCAAAATGTTCCTTTGTTTTCGATGTGCTAGGACTTTTTCTACTCCTGAACTCTTAGTTTCCCACCTAAAAATCAACCATCTTTTATCGAGAAAGTGCTTGCGAATTCACTGTAAACAAGGCGTGTGTAAGCAAGTTTTCACCAATTTTTCCTATTTTCGAGAGCATTTAAAGAAATCTCACAATTTAACACAACGTGGCTACGTTCCTCAGCAAAAACAAATATTTAGTGCAAAAACTATTCCAAATGAAAAAAGTATTCCGACTGAACAAAACGAAAATATTGAATATGAAAATTGCAATCAAAATGAAAGTAGTAAAGAAAATTCGAATTCTGTTTTAAGAAGTTTGCAAAGGAAATCTGTTGAGTTGTCATTAAGTTTATATGAGCTAAGCTATATGCCAAGAAAGCATGTTTCAAATATTCAAAATAACATTTCTCTCTTACTAAGCTCCGTAGCTACGGCAATTGAAAGCCAATTAGACTCTGAATTAGCAGAAAAGTTAAATTTCATTCTAAGTTTTTGTAAAGATCCATTCGAAGAAGTGCAATCCGAATATAAGTTTCTCAAAAAGTTAAAAGATTTGAATTTGTTTGAAAAGGCCGAAATCGTTTTCAATTGACAACCGAATAACAGAAATAGTTTCACATGGCAATCCTACACTTGGGCCTAAGCCAAATGATATTTTCATAATGCCATTAACATTCACAATTAAATATATATTTGAAATTCCCAATATTTTTGAATTGACCACATTAAACATTAAACAAAGCTTAGAAAGAAATGATTTGTGCACTTTTGGCACCGGAGAGATATATAGAAATCTTGTTAATACATTTAAACCAGATTTAGTCATTCCGTATGTGTTGTACTTTGACGATTTCCAAATTAATAATGCTTTGGGAAGCCACACGTTTTCTATTTGTGGCTGCTATTTAAATTTTCCATTAATGCCGCAATATTTACTTTCCAAGCTTGAATACATTTTTCATGCTGCATTTATATCTTCAGCAAATCTGAAAATATGCGGAAACGATGTATCATTTTTTCATTTGGTTGAAGAGCTAAAAATTCTTGAAAGTGGTCTGGAAATAAAAACAACAAGCGGAGTGCAAAAAGTTCGTTTTGTGTTAGCATTAATAGTTGGCGATAATTTAGCTGTTAACAGTGTCCTTGGCTTTGTTCAATCTTTTAACGCAAAAAAGTATTGTCGTGTGTGTACTAGGTCAAAATCAGAAATGCAATGTGATTCCCGTGAAGATACTCTTTGCTTAAGAAATGAAGAATCGTACAGTGCTGATTTAAAAAGAAATGAATATCGAGAAACTGGTATTAAGCAAGGATGTTGCTTTAACCAATTATTATCCTTTCAAGTAACAAACAACTTTTGTTTCGACATCATGCACGACATTTTTGAAGGAGTTTGTTCGTATGATGTTTGCAACATTCTTCTCGCCTTAATTGATAATGATATTGTGACACTAAATGACATTAATAACAGAAAAGAATTGTTTCCATATGGAGAAAGTGAAGTTGGCAATTCGTCTGTTAGAATAGAACATAGTCGTCTTCAATCGTTCAATCTTAAAATGTCAGCCAGTGAAACAATGTGTTTTGTACACTTTCTGCCATTGTTTATCGGTGACTTAATACCAGTTAACAATCAAGAATGGCAGCTGTTACTTTTATTACTTGATATTATAGAATTTCTGTTTAAGCCACAATACACGTATTCAGAACTAAATACTTTGCGAGATCTAGTTCAAAAACATCATTTACTGTATATAAAACTCTTTGGAAAGTTGAAACCAAAGCATCATTTCATGGTGCACTATGCCACGGCAATTGAAAAATGTGGATCTCTTAAATACCTCTGGTGCATGAGATTTGAAGCGAAACACAAGGATTCTAAAATTTATTTTCATAACATCAATTCGAGAATTAACCCTCCTTATACTCTTGCTGTTAAATGCAGCTTAAAATTTTCTAAATTTTTGGTAGATCATAAGAAGTATATTGAACCTGTTATTGAATTGACACAAGAAATCACAGGCTTTGAAAATGACGACTTTACTTACAAAATGAAAGAAAAATTTAAAAATATATCTTACAAATTGTATAATGAACTACGATATAAAGGTACCAAATATAAGCTGAATTATTTTCTAGGTTTATATAAAACTAATTTTGTTTTTAAAATAAGAAATTTAAATTAAGGACGATGAATGGAACGAAATTTATGTATATTGCCAAAACTTTAGAAAAAGAGAGTACGACAGTCATTTAAGAGCATACGTAATAGATAAGGAGACTTACACTTGTATTTTTAAGTTAACTGAGTTCGTTACTCAACCTCTTCATTTATATACTCTAAACAACGAAAAAAAAGTGCTTAGAATTAAGTACATTTAATTTATATAATTTATGTAATATTTTAATTTTCGTTAGTAATAAAAATAATTAAACCAAATCAAGACTTTTTATGCTTACAATCAAGAAGAACTAATCTTGAAATCGAGATTTTATTTGCTTATTTTGAAGAAGATCTATGCTTGAAATCGAGACTTTTTATGCTTATTTTCAAGAAGATGTATGCTTGAATTCGAGACTTTCCATGCTTACAACCAAGAAGATGTATGCTTGAAATCGAGATTTTTCTTGCTTACTTTCAAGAAGATGTAGTGCTTGATATGAAGCCGACTAAATTTAAAACCAAGAAATTCAGTCTCAAAAATTCCTGCTTGATTTCAGTATTTTCGGCTTGGATCCAAGATATTCCGTCTTACCGTACTTTTGATATCAAATCGGCTTGATATCAAGCACGATCGGCTTGGTTTTACTCTGAGTGTTGGTTCTTTTCTTAGGGAATGGCTGCTAAGCTCACTCGATCATGGTGAAGTAATATCCCAACACCTAATCTACCACATTTTTTAAATTTATTTATTTGGCTCTAGCCCAGTGCTACAAGTTTATACTTATTTTTAATGCACTAGTCACAACGATAAATTACTATAAATTAAACATAATTATTATGGTTTATAACTAACAATATTTACTTACATACTACATACACAATTATAACTAATAAAAACATTTATATATTGGATTATTATTGTAATTTTATCCCTAAGAAGCTATTTATGTTTTTAAAAATTCTTTTAATCTAATATTAAATTGAGTTTCGTTTCGTATAGTTTTGATGTCATTAGGTAAACTATTCCATTCCATTCCAAACAACAAAAATCATTTAAACGATACAAAGAGAGAAAAATGGGGTGTAGATGGACTACCCCAAAGCACCAACCCACCAGTGAACAAACTTAACTAACCGCAATCCGACCCTTATTTCTCCTACAAAAGTACTAAAGGAAATTCAATTAAGGATTAAATCTTTTAACTATTTTCCCATTCCTAACCTACAGAGAGATTATATTGTCTCAAAGGTAATTAATAAATTTGAATTATGTACAATATTTATTTTTTTTTTTTTTTGTTTGACGAACTGCAAAAGTCCCAATTTTTTGTTTGGGAAACTGTATAAAACGAAGGTACGCAATGATTTTGAATACATATAGCTATTTTATGGCAAAATTTGAAACCTTTTTACAAAATAGTTTTTGAATGGCAGCCGTTCAAAGTTGAGTTTTTTCTTAAAACCAAAAAAAAAAAAAAAAAAAAATAAACTTCTTGTTCCCTAAGTTTTGATACACTTGAAATAGCTTGTCACAACGGTTAGCGACTTCGACCAAACTTCGCAGATCAGCTTAAAAACATTACATATTACCCATGACCGTGTTTGAGAGCAGTTATATTGAGAGCAAAACAGTTTTTCTCACTAAAATCCATTTTCCGACCGAACATTTGTATGGCAGCTACAAGATATAGCTGCCATAGGAACTATCGGTTGAAAAAGTAGTTTTAGTTAGAAAAACTTTTTTGTTATCAATGTTACCGCTCCCAACCCTTGTATTTAAAAGTTTTCTATGATTTCACATAATTTCACTGAGATTTATCAAAATTGGACAACTATATATACAAAAGATAGGTCTGAAAAAAAGTTTTAGTATGAAAAACTTTTTTGTTTTTAATGCTGTAGCTCCCAAACTTGTTGCTGATCAATATTATATGCTAACACACAATTCTGTCAATTTTGATCCAAATCGGAAGACCATAGCATATAGCTGCCATAGGAACGATCGGTCGAAAAAATAGTTTTAGTGAGAAAAACCTTTTTTGTTTTCAATGGTAGCGTCTTTATACGTTCGAGATATTATTATTATCTATTTCAACACAATTTTGGAGAGTTTGATCAAAATCGGATAAATATATCGTATAGCTGCAATATAAAAAACTGGCAGGCATACATATATCATGCTCCAAGGGTATATAAACTTCGGTCGAGCCGAAGTTAGCTTGATTCTATTTTTCATTTTATTTTTTCAATTAAGCAAGCTTTGAGATGCCAAACATTTTTGTTCAACTTCAAAACGGTTGCTGTGCCAGAAACAATCAAAGCTTTGCCTGAAATAATACTGCAGGATCAGTATTTGTCATACCGTGAGATGAAGTGGTAAGCATTTTTTACCCGGACAGTTCATGTTCCGCTGGCTTTGTTTGCGTGAAATTCTTTATAATTTGACCACTGTCCAAGAATAAAATAAAGTGTTTAGCAAATTTAATCGCTTTGTATTCAAGGTTTTTTATTTACTAATAATGGATATGCATATGAGCCAAACACCAAACCAAAACTAATATGGCTTCCTCACTCAAGCACATTTTCAAAAGAGTTATCGTCAACACTGAAAATGCAGATCCCTGTCCTCATTGTGTTGATTCATCATATGCATCTAATGTTGGTAAGGGTTTAAAGCGAAAATGCAAAATGCAGTTGTAGTGAGGACAGTACATTACGCGTCATTCCACAAAAGTTAGCTGGCCAAAAACTTCGATGCAAACGGCCGGCAAAAAATTAAAAACAAATTACAAAAGTATAAGTTAAAAGTAGTTATTCAAATTTATTCACAGGAGTATCTTTTTTGGTATTTGGATAAATGTGTCTGTGCTCTTCAATGCATTGAAGAAGGTGATGCTGATCGTGTTTTGTAATACGCCCATTGAAGTCCTCAACTAGTTTCAAGCCTCTTTCTGCGACATCATTCACAACTTTGAGGTTTTTCAGTAAGATGGTTGAGCATTTTTTCCACAGCAATAGTGGATATAACTTTGTCGACATTTTTATAATCGGACATCTTTTTCAAAAAGTTGAAGTCGAGTGTAGATGCCTTCACTGCCATTTCGCACTTTTTTCCTCTTCTTCAAAGTCCATTTGATATGGATGGCGACTACTTCCACTAGATAGGGACTCCTCGTCATCGGACATCTGTCTTTTAAAAGCAGCATCAGGACTTAATTCAATCGAACTTTTTAAAGCAGCTTCAAAAATTCCTTCTTCTGCATTCTTTCTGAGAGACACATATTGATCATAAAGTTCCCTTACGCTTGTGCACATATTTCTTCCCAGTTTCATGGTAAGCCCAAATGATTTCAATACATCATCAATTTGAAGGACAGTGCGGTTAAGGCTGTCGCTTAATGAGTATTTGTATCCTCTTATATTATGCAGAAGAACCGCCGACATTTTTTCTGTCAGCTTTGCTGAATCCAGCTCTGCCCGCAACGCGCATATCAAATAAATGCTGCTAGAATGAGGTGGCAACCAATGACAAGCTATCACAAACAGAGAACACAACAAAAATCCGTTTCAAACCCGCTCTTCTTAAGAAATCCGTATTTTATTGCAATGAAAAACTACCGAAAATCTTGTAGGTTCGTCTAAATAAGTTTATTTGTCGGCTGGGTGTAGTTTTCAAATAAAATAATTACTTATTAATTTCTGTTGAAAATGCCCATATACGGTCTTATTAATCCCTATTCACTTCACATGGGCAAGAAGCAAAAGCCACACTGATTCATATGAAATAGAAAGAGATGAACAGCATGTGCACAGATCTAACCATGATGCAACTAGAAAGGTGAGGCGCTCAGCGAACTTTTTAGAAGTAAGCGCTTTTGCTTAGAGAGTGAGAGAGAGCGGGAGAGTGAGCGCGAGAACGTGTGTGTGTAGAACAAAAAATATAACAAAGCAATGACAGCATTTATATGCATGAGCACATTTTATTGGTACATATTATTTGAAACAAATTAGATACATATATTACAAAAAATTTCAAATTATGTAATTAAATTCACCCCAAAATATTAAAGAATGTCTACATTTTGTTTTCCATCGCAGCATTAATAAATGCAACAATTTGACAAGCCAACGCAGTGCAAATTTAGTATGTATTCACTTTTTCGATGCAACAACAACAAGACAGCGACAAGATCTGTTTGCACAAAAAACCACCCCCAAATGCAAAACCAAAAATGCAATGACAAGCGCGGACACTACCTTCCGATTCAAGTGTCAACTGCACACTAAAATTTTTAGAAGGAATCTGAGACTGCGCTCAGAGAGCGCCTCACCTTTCTAGTTGCATCATGGATCTAATAGCCTATTCACACTGCAGTCCATCTACCGTTTACCGTCTACCGTCAAAGATGGTACGTAAGAACTTGCCGTGCCAAATTTTCTTATAATATTCCACCGTCAGCTGGGGATGTTCCTATCTCATGCTGTTTCAAGCTATATTTTTGGGTCCACCACTAAATAATAGCCATTCACAACAAAAATATAGGCTGTCAACGTCATTTGAATGTCAAAACGAACCAAATGAAATTTGAAAATATTCCCAAAAACTGTTAATTCCGTTTATAAAAATCAATGTATTATTCACTTAATGTCATTAAATTATCTGCTTCGACTCAATTGCATGAAAATGCTTCGATGTACTGGGCAGACCATAAACATTTCGTTTAAGTCCGTATCGCCCATATCGCACATTTGTCGGTGGTTTTCTAACACCTCGGCTATGCATCAATGTATTAAGTACAGCTGCTGTTAAGCAGAGGAGGCCAACACAATTGTTTAATTTACAGAATTTTAATTTTTTTTTTCTTTTATAGCTGACATGTTTACGTCATGTGGCAAGAAGAAGCCAACGATGGTGGACGGTAGACGGGAGATGTAGATGGTGACCATGTGAACACGAATTTCATTTTTCCACCATCTTCTCAACGTTCCGCCAAGATGGACTGTAGTGTGAATAGCCTATAACTGTAAAGTTCCGATTCCATCGTTTATGTCGGCTTCCTTCTTTTGCTAGCTTCTTTGAAGTTAGTTGCTTTTAGACGACGAGTTTGTGCGCATCGAAAAGAGTTTAATAAAACAAATATAATTTGAAACATAAATGTTCTTTGTGTCGTTTATTTAATTGATGGGCGATATATACAAATAAACAATAATTTCAATATAATATTGTGTGCCACAAGCCTTCTTTAGTTCCTTGCTCATTGCTGTTGAGAAGAACAATTTAAGATCCTTAGTAAGTTCATCGATTCTTTTACAGGCCTCAAGCTCCAAGTCCCGCGCAGGATCCGCTCAATTTTGCCTATCCAGTTTCCTAGATTTAGTACTCATACAATTGTTGTATTTGAGATTCTTTCGTTTCTATTTGTTTTCTTGCCTGATTTACCCTTCAATCCCAAAACTGCCAAGCCGACTTAATGCCATTAGCTCTACTTCACTTTAAACATTCTTCGAGCTTATCGATCACTTCAATGTTTGATTTTTTATCATGTAAGCGAAGGTGCGACTGTAGACTGTTTCTATGGGTAAAGTTTTGCGAGCAGTGATAACATTTAAAGGGTTGCGAATCCTTAGTTTACTCTTTATCGTAAAGCTTTTCAAGCAATGGGCACATTCGAAGAGTCCTTCTCCAGTATGAGTACGGAGGTGTTCATTTAGCTTTCCTATTATGCTAAATGTTCTCAAACAGTGGGAACATTCAAAGGGTCGTTCGTCCGTATGAGTGAGTAAGTGCCTCTTAAGACAGTTATTTTTGGCAAAGGTTTTCGAGCAGTGGGAACATTTGTAGGGTCGATCTCCGGTATGAGTGCGTAGGTGTTGCTTTAGGTTGCCCAATTCGCTAAAGGTTTTTGAGCATTGGGAGCATTCAAAGGGTCGCTACATAGGGAGCATTCGAAGTGTCTTTTGCCTGCCTAAGGCTGTCGCTTAATGAGTATTTGTATCCTCTTATATTATGCAGAAGAACCGCCAAGACATTTTTTCTGTCAGCTTTGCTGAATCCAGCTCTGCCCGCAACGCGCATATCAAATAAATGCTGCTAGAATCCTCTATATCCTGCATTTTGCTTTGCATAAAATATTTATTTTTAATTCAAGAACAAAGTTTTGCATCTCTACGGTTACTTCTATGAAAAAGTAAAGCGAAAAAGGGGAAATGGAAATTTAAACCCACGGAGCCAGTATTAAACGTTAAAATTTGGAAGTTTGGTTATTCATTACGGTAACTAAAAATTATTACGAATTTTTTGCGCCCTGAGGAAGAGAACATTTCAAAAAAAAAAATTCCCATATGATTATGTTCAGTCTAGTGGGCAGTGAAGTTCAAAAAACTGCTTGGGTCAATATCTCATAACCATTAGACATATTTTGTTATCTGGTACTTATATATACTTCTATGCAAGAATTAGGTCAAATCCAATTACAAGTTTTTTTCTATAATTAAAAAACGATAAAGTTGAAATATTTTTTTATTTTTATTTGGATTATCAATATCGTATAAATTATGTGCGTTGAGTTCAATATCTTAAGATCATTTCGTCGAAAATTTCAGCTTTCTAGCTAGGCTGGTGTAGAAATGCCAGATTTTGTTCAAAAAATGAGATTTCTGGCCCACAGTGAACTAGTTCAAACCAGCATATTCAGCCTTGGCAAGTACGGTCACACTTGTCTTTAGATGGTTCAAAATTGTTTGATTTATATCGTTAATAATAATCAAAAATTGCAATTAGGTTGTAAACAATTTGGAGGCAAGTGTGAAAGTATGTGGCAACAGCTAAAATGCCAACTTGAACTAGTTGCGAAGCACAGTCAGTGTTGGCAATTTAAATATTTTTCAACAATCCAGCTACTTTGTAAGGCCGAAAGCCGCAACCTGCTATTTTATAGCTATTTCGGAAGTGCAAAAATTCTGATAGAACCTGAGATTAAAACCCGAACGAATTTTGATATCGGTTGCGGTGTCTAATACGGCCAGTAGCTAAATATTGATTGCGGTTATAATCATGGGAAACGGACACAGGTGGCTTGTCGTCTTTCCAAGCAGTTAAAATAAGGTTTAGGTCAATATAAAATGCCTTGACCAAAATTCTTTATCTCTGGATAGAACAGACTAATTAAAGTTATTTTTAAAATTAATTTTCCATATTATAGCTATTTGAACGTATAACAAAATAATCTATTGAAAACTATACCATCAGCAATTATCTAAAAGTGATATAAAATTTTGACTTTATTTAATAACTTTCTTTATAGATCTCAAATTCTTCAGGCCCATTTACGAGTTCTATCAACCGGAATTGGTAAAAGAAGAACAGATCAGCACCATCTCTGTTGAGAGTGCGAACATTCCACGGGCATATCCTTAAATCTTGGTCCTCGTTGTCAGAGGCTGTCCAGAAAATCTATGACTACACTCAAAAAAAAGTGAGAAAGTCGGTCAAGCCCAGACTATAAATATACTCTGTACCTTCTCTCTCTCTCTCTCTCTCTCCTCTTCCTCTCTCTCTCTCTCTCTCTCTCTCTCTCCCTCTTCCTCTCTCTCTCTCTCCCTCTCCCTTTCTCTCTCTCCCTCTCTCTCTCTCTAAGATTGTGCGGCGTTGGTTGTGAAAGGGTGGGTGGTGGGGTGGCGGGGGTGGCCGGGAGTGATTCAATTCATAGAACTCATAACTTGGAACCGCTCGTCCGATCTTTATCATTTCTTTGGCAAATCGATACATATTCCCTAATGACTAACTATCTCTAGAAGGGGTACAAATCATCTATCTACAAACTGTGGGAGATAAGACGTTTTTTCAAATTGTGGGGCGGAGGGGGCGTGGCAAAAATTGAAAAATAAACTTGATCTGCCTGCAAGTATAAGAAGCATTTGTCCATACATGTCAAACCTCTATCTCTACCATCTCTGAGATCTGTTTGTTCATACGACGGACAGACAGACGGACAGACAGACGGACAGACAGACGGACAGACAGACGGAGTAGACAGACGGACAGACGGACAGACGGACATGGCTATATCGGACTCGGCTGTTGATGTTGATCAAGAATATAAGGGTCGGAAAATGATTCTTCTCCCTGTTACATACTTTTGCACAAACTTAATATACTCTATGTACCTTCGGTACAGAGTATAAAAAGTTGTCATCAAACGAGATAATAAATTAGACGTCAATTTGAAACTGCACAGTATCGACTCCTCTAAACCCAAGTATCAAATTGACATCTTCGAAAATTTTAACATTATAGTTCGAGGCTTTCCATATTGATACTAACGCGTATCAGGTATACAATTTCTTGGTATTAAATTTTAGTATCAATTTGACACTAAATTTTTATTAATTTGAGACTTCAAATACACTATGTAACAATTTTTTGACCCGGCTTCTAACAGCTGGATCAGGCCACACGTTTGGGCGCCAAATAATTAATAATAATTATTGTAACGTGAACGAATAGCTGCAGTTAGCTTGAATGGAAGAGTAGGCATCTGTGTAGGCTCTGTCTCTTCGGCAATGGGGGTTCAAAAATGGTACGCGATGCTACATGCTCGATCCAAGTTGTATTATTAATCATTCAAATTCGCGTGCTGTTTTGGGGAATAGATCGCCTATCAATCAATCAGAACTTTGGGAAGTAGGAAAGGGAAAACACCACAAGGGAACAAGGAGAAGAACTATAAGAAAAGAAGGAAAGCTACACCTATTTATTGTCCGATAGTGGCTGTTGGCTACCCCCAGGTGGAATTATGGAGCCGCGTATCCCCCACTCTACCATGATCGTCTAAGAGCACATCCATTTTAAGACGATCCCTTGTGCACACTATTATATGTTCATCTTTACTCGGTCCGCTTTTCCTAACTTCCGGAATAATAAAGCGTTTAGTTAAACTTCATTATAATTGATTTATTCTTATCAAAATTCGGCATCGAAATTTTTAACTATGATTAACATTATGTATAATTATTCAGCGGTGTCACAGAAATCTCTTCCAACCAAATTCCAACCCAAAACCAATACTCGGTGTCACAGAGATTTAGCTAAATTCACCAACCAAACAATTTCAATATGCAAAATTTATTTTGGAAATGTGAACAACACTATTTTTCTGGATAGGTTGCATCAAATTAATAAAATGTTTTATTTGTTTTAATATTTAAATTTGTGTTTTAATAAAAACTCTCCTAATGCTGCGTAACAAGTAAAACCTGCTAACCACAGCGCCCTCAAGTTATGGAGTCGCCATCTGTGTACCAACATTGGCACCAACAAAAGCTTAGAGTTGCAGTTATATTTTATGATTGGCGCAAAAATATTTTTAAATTTTGCATCTTATTTTTGGAGAATATGACTTAAATTTTAATTATAATTTAAAAATGCATCATAAAACATATAACACTATCAAAAAATTGCATTTAAACATCAAATTAACTCATAACTAGAAGATGGGAAATTTTTTTTTGTGAGATAGGGCAACCCTGTTAACAGATTGGATAGAAATGTCCCATTAGCATGGACACAAACCATCCAACTCGATTTTCATATAAGAAAACGAAATCACTTGAAGTTCTGGGACACCGACGGATTTTTCGAGCGATTTGCAATCAAAAAAATAAAATCTCTAGAGATTTCTGTGGCACACCGATCTGACATCTAAAAAAATCAAAAATTACTTCATTTATTTGTTTATATATCTATGTACTAATTTATGCTGTTAACCTAAAATTTCGTTCATCCTTGGTATTGAGGATCAATTCATTTGGTTTACCTTACTAGCAATGTACTAACTAATCTGAATCTTTATATGTCTATACTCAGTCTATTTCCTATTAGTCTTAAAAAAAAATTATTCTTTCAGATTTATGTTCAAAGTAAATTAGTTCATGATGCAAGCGAAAAACAAACAAGTTGCTGAAAAATAAAGAGTAAGGTTAAGCATATAGAGGTGCTTATAATAAACAAAAAAATAAAAAATATATATTGAGATTGAATTATAGAGCAAAAATTTTAATCAAAACGTCGTATGGTCGATTTCAGCGATTTCGTTTAGCAATGGTCATCTTTGATTCGATTAACAGGCGGTAGGACGTAATATTTTGTGCCATGGCTCTCAATACATACAGCTGATACAGAGGCTGCAGTCAGGCCAACGAATCGCAATCCCAACAACAACATAACTGAAGCTTCAACAAGCAGTATCGGTGGCGTACGGTAAAGTTCTATAGGGTTCCTTATGCACTCAGTCGATGTCTTTATCATTTGCCAAAACAAATCACAACACAAAGCAAAAAAACAACAACCCAACTTAAAAGTTGTTGTAGGCAAGCTCACTAGAAGGTGGCTGCTGGCATCCGAGCATTTAGGACTTGGCTGAGAGATACTTTCCGATCCAATTGCAAGTCACTGAAACAATTTATATAGAAGTTTAAAATTTTCCAGCTTTACCAATGCTCAGGTCCAGCGGCGAAAGTACTTTCGACGGTGTCCATGTAAAAGGGTGTATTAAAAATTGTACTGGTTAGAGACTTGAGATTGAGATTGGGTTTTCAGGTATAGTTCACTTCGTTGACATTGTTCTTGCTTTGACACTATTTTTCTTTGTTTTATTCACCAATTTGCCGATCGAAATCACTTGCTTTGAATTCTCATGCACATTAGCCTTTTATATGTGTGCTTTATTTGCAATCTCTTTCCAACTTTGCTTTTAGCTGCATCAGAACAAAAAAATGTATAACAAAAACAAAAACGAGAAAGGCAAAGCTAACTTCG